>JAZGUH010001254.1:0-79027 GCA_037893225.1 Hippasteria phrygiana
AGAACGAAACAAAGAAATAAATTGCCGTTTGGTGCACAATTGAATCGTAAATTTCCTCAACTTGGCCATGGAGGAAAGAACACTAAGTGTTCTTTCCTCCATGACTTGGCTAACCACTATAATTATGTGACTGCATAACTGATGTAGCCTACCGTATGCCATGCATTTCGGTCAATCTGCGACAATTATAGTGTATAGTCGATTCAAAAAGTCCCAAAATATGACTTCGAATAGTGTCGTGGGTGTGTCACTCTGCATTATTAGATCATCATATTTTTGGAAACTTATAGGCCTACAGCTAGAGATGCGTTTTTATTTTATATCCTTTCTGTGTATAAATAACATAACAGGGCTTTCATTATGAATCGCCTCTAAAGTGGGGGGGGGGGGGGGGTGGCGGGGGGGGGGGGGGCGGGGGGGGGGGGGCGCAACTGCCAAGTTATGCGGGAAGCCCTAGACTGGTTCCCGGTCCCTACATTGTCCTTCGGATTTCATATACATATGCGGACCGAGAACCAGTCTAAGGGGGCCATGCCCCCCCCCCCCCCCCAAAAAAAAAGACTCACCCACAAAACTTGGCCAACATTTTTTTTGGCCCCTCCCAAAAAAATTGAAAAAAAAACATGGCGCTCTACCTACTGAGCTATCTTGCCCCATGTTGGCGGTCGCCCAAATTGTCAGAACAAATTGTCAGCATCTTTGTTCGGGTGGGCGCTAGTCAGAAGTCATAAACCCATCTCTTAATGTAAAAGAGTGAAAAACTCACTCTCCAAAAGAGTGAATCCCTTATCAAACCACTCCAAAAGAGTGAATCTCTGATAAAAACCACTCAAAAGGAGTGAAAATCACTCCAAAAGAGTGAAAAACCAATCCAAAAGAGTGAAATGTCCACTCTTTTTAGAGTTGTCCCTTATATGGCTCCGCGAAAGAGTGGAAATTTCACTCTTTTTGAGTGGTTTTTATAAGAGATTCACTCTTTTGGAGTGGTTTGAGAAGGGATTCACTCTTTTGGAGAGTGAGTTTTTCACTCTTTTACATTAACCGCTAGAATGCCGTATAGCCAGGGATCACACCCAATTTTACGATACAACCCGGGAAGCGACATTGTGAGGATCACTCAATGAGGATACGACTTTTTAAACTTATAATTCCTCAAACAATCCACAAGGGAAACTGACAAGGTAAATCTGAATACATTTTCAAAGCTGAACAAAGAAACTGACAATTTGGGAGACCGCAAACATATACGGGGCAAGATAGCTCAATAGAGCGCCGGTACGGTAACCCGGAGGTCGCAGGTTCGAATTCCGCTCCTGTCAGTCAAGTTTCTTTGTTTACTTTGAAAATGTATTCAGATTTACCTAGTCAGTTTCCCTTGTGGATTGAATTCTTTTTTATTTGATTTATCCATTCAATAACTTCCATCCAATTTCATCAACCAGTTCATCTTTTAAAAAACGCCTTTAGTTATTGGCAGTCCTCGCCACCATGTTTACTGCACGCCGCCATGTTTACATATGGGCGCCGCCATGTTTTCTTTAACAGGTTATGTGCGGCCAAAAGAGCCAAAATTAACAACATTCGAAAAGGACAAACAATCCCAAACGAACGAAAGACAAACCAACAATCAAAGGATAAATCAACAATCAACTGACGACAAAACACTATCAAAGATGAACAAAAACACAGACAGACGAGGGAGAATTCGTAAAGAACGAAGGACACGGAATTAACAAAGATCATAAAAAGATCAGTAAGAAAACAAACGAAAGACAAAGCAATAATCAAAGGACATCACGGCAGCAACAAATGACACACCTGCAATCATAGGATAATCCCCAACAAACAAAGACAAAAAAGGAAAAGACAAAAATCAGGAAAGAGGAACAAATTTGTAAAACAACGGACATATTAAAAATCAAAGAACAAACTGGCACAAAACAGTGCATGCGCCACGCAAAGGACCCAAGCAACAGACAAACGTTCACAAGCGAAAGACAAACTGGCACAAAAGACGAACTGGCATGTATCTGACGTTGGGGGCACCAGTCCCCGTAGGATTATGGGCATTTCTCAAACAATGACTTCGGCTTGGGCTTCGCGTATGTCATGTATATGTCCTAAGATTTGGGACACTGCGTTTTACGGAAGCGTATTTAGGACATGGCCAACAAGATTTCCGCTCACTATTTCGCCCGGGCGGATTAGTATTTCGCCCGGGCGGATTAGTATTTCGCCCGGGCGGATTAGTATTTCGCCCGGGCGGATTAGTATTTCGCCCGGGCGGATTACTATTTCGCCCGGGCGGATTACTATTTCGCCCGGGCGGAGTAATCTGAAAAGATATTAACGGGTTTCACTATTTCGACAGTAATCCGCCCAGGCAGATTAGTATTTCGCCCGGGCGAAATAGTATTTAGCCCGGGCGAAATACTAACCCGCCTGGGCGAAATACTAATCCGCCTGGGTGAAATACTAATCCGCCCGGGCGAAATACTAATCCGCCCGGGGGAAATACTAATCCGCCCGGGCGAAATACTAATCCGCCCGAGCGAAATAGTGAGCGGAATTTGTTTTGGCATGTCCTAAATATGCTTCCGTAGTTTTTGCTTCATGTACATAAAAGCTTATGTTTTACTGCAAAGCCAGAGCCTGTTTATTTTTTACGTATTTTTGGCTTCAGATTGGCGAAGGCTCTGACGTTGGGGGCGCTAGCTATTCACTTGCGCCGTGTTTATTGGGAGGGGGCGTAATCATACATGTGGCCTTTTATAACGTGTTTGAGTCAATGGGATAGGATTTTTGGGCGTTGACCAAACGATTTTAAATTTTTGGTTGAACTTTGTGTTCTTTTTTTAGTTCTGAAAACGAAAGTATGAAGTGCTTTTTAGAAGAGAAAATAGCAAGGAAGAACTGGTTTGTGCATGCAAATTCCAGGGAATGATCTTCTTTTTTTCTTTTTTCTCATTTCAAGAAATCGCCGGTGTGAGTCAAAACTCATTTGAAGGGAAGGGGAAGGGGAAGTTGTTCACGGCATCAATAGAGTCTGTCCTCTTTCTTTCCATTATTTTTTGGCTATGCGGGAAAGGTTGGAGGACGAAGGACTCTGTTTAGCGAAGTATCACGATAGGTTTATAGTGACTGGTCTTGCAGAAACTATTATTGTATGTCTTTACGGGTAGGCCGGTGGGTATGCCGGCCGTGTGGGCATGTGACTGATCCACCCGGAGCGTAATTTATAACTTTTTTTCTCTGTGAAACACGCCTCTAGGGAATCAGTTCTGTCCACTGTTTCTACAAGATTACAGTTTGTGTGTTCGGTTCGTGGGCTCGTCAATACATCAAACGTCCGCGGGCCAATTGTGTATTAAGGTCATTCCCAGAGAGCGGGAGTTTCACAACTCGTCTCTGGTCTTGGCGACGCACGGACTGGTTTGTGTATAACCATAGAGCAAGCTCTATGGTATAACAGAGTGCTTCTTTACACTTCATTCACTCAATTTTATAACTGGTGAGAACTTAAGACCCGGTATGTGCAGGCAAATTTTAGAGAATAATCATTTGATTTAGAATTAGTTTGATCATTCCAAGAAATAGCCGCAGCGAGTCCGAACTCATTCAAAGTAGGGGGTGTTAGTTGTTACAATCATCATCAAAGCCCATCCCCTTTCTTACAATTCTGCTCACTCGACTCTTAAATAGATTTTTATTGGTGACTGGTCTGCAGAAACTATTTTTGTGTGCGCTGGTGGGTATGCCAGCCGTGTGGGTGTGTGACCGACCCACCCAGAGCGCAGTTCTTAATCATTTATTATCTATGAAGCACGCCTCTCGGGAGTCGGTTTATGGCCACTGTTACTGCAGGGTGTCAGCCAGTCATCAGCGGGTTAGTTTCGTGGCACTGTCAATACATCAAGTGTCCGGGGCCAATTATTTATGTTTTTCCCAGAGAGCGGGAGTTTCAAAAACAGGTTTGTGTATAACGACAGTGGCTTATTGTATACATTTTACTCAATGATTTGTTTTTACCGGTGATAATATTTCGCGCCCCATGCTTTTCTTTTCTTGAGATGAGAGGGGTAGCAAAGCATATTTTCTGTGCTTTTTTTCCTTTTTTGTATGCATGCTCATGATGGCAGAGAAGTCTTACACAAGTAATAAAGGGAATTTCGGCATCTATTGTATTGTACGGTTTTAAATCCACTCCTTACTGTTCATTATTCTTTTTTTCTAGTAGTTCTAGAAGGATTTGCACATTCTCCTCATCCAGATTTGTTTTCTTGGTTGGATTATGGAGATGTTTGAATCTAAGACTGAACCAGGTCATCCTTTTATGTTTTATGCCGTTGGTATGCCAAAATAGGTTGGCTCACCTTCCTCCATGGCTCAGAGAGATCGTCCTTGTCGCATGTCTTGGCTTTCTGCTAATTTTGCGAGACTGGACAGGTCTTTCGTTGTCTTCCGTTGTTTTGTCGTGTTTTTGGCTTGCATTGATTCCCTCGCCATGCCCAGGCACAGTCCGTATTTTGCTCTGTGATATCTGCCCGAGGTCTGAGGAGAGCGTGGAATCTTTAGGGGTGCACCACACTAAATAGGCCAAAATGGCTGCGCCAAACTGATTAGCATAAATTGAAAACCCACAACTTGGGGGCTTGGTGGAGATGAGGGGTATGCGTATACTTCGAGGACATTAATACGGCTACAGATTTCAAACATGGAGGAAGGAAAACAGATGGTTCAAATAACATCAAGGCATGTATTAGTACACATGTGGACTGAGGAGTAGTCCGTTCTCCTCATTAGCTTGTTCTTGGGTTGTTTAGGCTTATGAGGAAGGGAGCTGAACCAGACTCACACTTTTTTGTGTTGTGGAAAAGAAAAGACAAATAAAATGGCAATTGGTGACTAGGTTTAAGCTTTAAGCTTTAAGCTTTAAACAAATGCTCTCTAACTGATACGTGGATAGGTATATCATCAGTGTGTTTTGGCCTCAAAAAGAAGAGTGTCAGTTGTCAAACTCTGCAAGAAACACATGGGAAAAGGAGGCGCGTGGAGCCTTTGCCAATCTGAAGCTCATAATACGTAAAAAATAAACAGGCTTTGGCTTTGAAGTAAAACATAAGTTTTTAATGTATATGAAGCAAAAACAGTGTCCCAAATCTTAGGACATATACCGAAGCCGAAGTCATTGTTTGAGAAATGCCCATAATCCTACGGGGACTGGCGCCCCCAACGTCAGATACATACCAGTTCGTCTTTTGTGCCAGTTTGTCTTTTGCTTGTGAACGTTTGTCTGTTGCTTGGGAGTACGTCCTTTGCGTGGCGCATGCACTGTTTTGTGCCAGTTTGTTCTTTGATTTTTAATATGTCCGTTGTTTTACAAATTTGTTCCTCTTTCCTGATTTTTGTCTTTTCTTACCTTTTTGTCTTTGTTTGTTTGTGATTGTCCTATGATTGCAGGTGTGTCATTTGTTGCTGCCGTGATGTCCTTTGATTATTGCTTTGTCTTTCGTTTGTTTTCTTACTGATCTTTTTATGATCTTTGTTAATTCCGTGTCCTTCGTTCTTTACGAATTCTCCCTCGTCTGTCTGTGTTTTTGTTCATCTTTGATAGTGTTTTGTCGTCATTTGTTAGTATTTGTCCGTTGATTGTTGATTTATCCTTTGATTGTTGGTTTGTCTTTCGTTCGTTTGGGATTGTTTGTTCTTTTCGAATTTTGTTAATTTTGGTCCTTTTGGCCGCCCATACTCCACTGGGGGCCTGCTGTTTGTTTTACACTAGATCCGGATCGCGATCAGTGGGCCTGTTTGTTTCACACGGATCGGGAGGTGATCCAGAGCCGAACGAAAACAAACAGGATCGCGAATCCCTTTCGCTATATGTTGCATGCTGGGAGAATTTGTATTACACGACAATGTCGTCTGCTTCAGATTCTGTAGGGCTATTTTTATGATAAACTATCTAGTATTTCTAGAAAAGTAAATAAATCGTACATAGCTTTAATAACAAAAATACACTGTAAAAGAATTATGAGTAAATACTGTCACAATAGCTCGTTAAATGCTTCAAATCTACGAAAAAATACCGTCACTTTTCTCTGTCCGTCTCGCACGTCGCCATCTTAGATCTTGCGAACCCACCTCGCGAGCAGGATCACTAAAAACGTGATCCGGAGCAGCTTTCGACGCTCCGGATCACTGATCGCGCTCCGGATCTGCGTGAAACAAACACGCCCAGTGATCCGGATCATAATTCTTTTACAGTGTATTTTTGTTATTAAAGCTATGTACGATGTATTTACTTTTCTGGAAATACTAGATAGTTTATCAGAAAAATAACCCTACAAAATCTGAAGCAGACGACATTTGTTGTGTAGTACAAATTCTCCCAGCATGCAACATAATAGCGAGAGGGCGCCCTAAAGGGTTCGCGATCCTGTTTGTTTTCGTTCGGCTCTGGATCACCTCCCGATCTGTGTGAAACAAACAGGCCCTGGTTTCCACTTCACTAATACGGCGCTCATTGTAACCAACACAAAATCAGACTATGAGAAAGAGCGCCGCCTGGTGACGCTCGGGAGTAAGGTGGCAATGTGTTTTTCACTGGAAAATAAAGATTAAGACTCCTAGAATAATTTTCTTTTCAAATTTATGAGAGTTGACGGAATCATTTTTTATATACTCCCCTCCCCCCAAACCACCCCTAAAATGGTGGCCCATCTCTGGGGCCAGGTCTGCCCCCCGCCTCTATGCCAAATAGACCCACGTATGTGGTCTTTTTTCTACGGAATCCCCCGAGTTGGAAACCACGGGTCACAAATGCTTGATTTCCACAAATAGTTCTACAATCAGTCCAATTTATAGGACACAGGGACCTCTTATTAAAATTTGCCCGAGGGATCACAAAATATTAATAAGCTCGCGCGCATTGATTTTCAGAGTTTTTAATAGTGGCATGCACCCACTATATACGGCGCTCATAGGGGTGCACCACACTAAATATACTCCCATTGACCTTTAATAGTGTGAAATCCACTTAACTTCACAGTGAAAAAAATCCTTATCAAGGACTACTGAAAATTATAGTTTTAATCTTCATCTGTCAAATTCTTTTCAATTTTTTGCAGGGTAGACGTTTGGAATTTTTGCTAATTGTCCCCAAAGAGTACCACCCCTAAAAATGTGGTTTTTCCCAAACCAGCTAGCTGCCACTTTTTTATACTGTATCCCTCCACTTGCCAAGCCAATTAGGACCAATTTTAAAGCCACAATTTATCAAGCCTTCACAAAAGTTGAAGTACAGAACCCCCAGGTTATGATAGCTGATCATAATTACACAATCTGTCAATTGCATGACCCCCCAAAATGTATTATTCAAAAAGAGTTGTGGGTTTACAATCTATGCTAATCAGTTTGGCGCAGCCATTTTTGGCCTATTTAGTGTGGTGCACCCGTAAAGAGCGCCGCCTGGTGACGCTAAAGAGTAACGTGGCAATGTGTTATTCACTTCAAATTTAAGATTAAGACCCCTAGGATCATTTTCTTTTCAATTTTAGTAGAGTTGACCGAACTATTAATTTTTATCCCTCCCCCAACCCATCCTTGAAATGGTGGCCCATCTCTGGGCAGGGGTCTAAATGTAGCCCCCCCGCCTCTATGCCAAAAAGACCCACGCATTTGTCTTTTTGTGAACGGAATTCCCCCGAGTTGGAAGCCACGAGTCACAAAATGCTTGATCTCCACAAATATGTCTACAATCAATCCCATAGGCCACAAGGACCTCTTACCTGAAGGATCACAAAATATTAATGAGCTGGCAGCAGTGACTTTCAGAGTAATGGTGGCATGCACCCTTTCATAACACTCTTTGGGGCCTTTCGTGAGAAAAATTGGACTCAAAACGGAGAGAATTTACCTAAAATATACTAACCACATCCAAACATGAAATGCGATTGCTTGCTTTCCGAAAATGGGGGTGCTACAATTTGGTACAAGAGTGTATGTGTGTTGAGCGTTGCCAGCTGTAGGTACATGCCTTCGCTCAGTGCCACAGACCCTTTGCACATGACGTCACCTTCTAACTCTTGCTACTGCTATGCCATTTTGGGAGTGAATACACGCCCACGTCGTCTTCATTTCCAAATTGAAATTGGTTTCATGTTCATGTAATACAAAACAATACAAAGCGGAAGCGCCGGTGGAAACGGCAAACTCTAAGCACCGCACAAAATTTCTCTTGTGAATTCTGGGAACTTTTTGAAAATGTGTGCTGTTTTTGGTGTATTCTGGTGCATACTGCATGCATGTAAAAGGCAATGACCCACAATATGTATAATGAGGGGAAATTATTGGGGATACTGTCCCCCCCCCCCGCCGGTCCGTCCCCCCTCCCCCCCCGCCCCCCCCCCCCCCCCCCCGAGATCGCCGCCCATGAGCATCTGGGCCAAGACACATGAATTGCTCATAGTGATAAGACCGGGCAAAATGATCATGCACTATTCATTTTAATTTTAATATGATAAATGTAGACTTTTCCAGCATGTATCTTTAAAATAAATAAATCGCATTTTAATTTGGGGGGCTAGACAAAAGCACTATAAATCGCCAGTTTTGAGAGGATTCTTAGGTTCGAATCCCGGTTCAGTTCAATCTTTTGTTCACCCCTGGAGTAGGCCCTCAATACAAAAATAGCCGGTACATGTTTGTATAGGCTTCCAAGCCAAATCGGAATTGCAAATCCGACTGTAAATAATGGGAACAATTGTGAAAAACAAAATTAGGAAAAAACTGTGGAGTTCCTCCACCCAAAACACACTCCCTCCAAAAAAAATATATCCACACGGATTAGAGCCTATAGGCCTACTCTTAGGAAATACTTGCTTTTCCTCAGTCTACCAATTCGTCACTTTAACAGCCCTCATATATCCCTTTTCATTGCAGAAACCTTGTTTCTAATGGTGAAATTAAGAAGCCAACATTCTTCAAAGAGACTGCTGATGTGCATTATCCATTGAAGTATTCTACTATTCACCCTCTATAGTGAAGCCCGGTTCATACTTCATGCGCCATGCGAATGCGAAGCGAATTTCATAGCGTCAACAATTGAAGTTTCATTGTGACGTTCCCGTTACTTTAACGAATTCGCTTCGCATACGCATCGCATGAAATATGAACTGGGCTTAATTAATAACCAGGTTTCCGTTAACCCCCCCCCCCCCCCCTCCCCCCTTCAGACAGACAAGCATTCAACCTTGATCCCATACGTAATGCAACCTCTGCCCCAGGTCCGGATGGACTGATGTATGGCATCCTTAGGAAACTGCCATCTACTCACCACTTTATGGCCACTCTTTACACCATGGTCCTGGCAACCGGTGAACCTTCAGAGTCCTGGTCTAAAAGCCGGGTCTCCCTCATCCATAAGGCAGGCCCTAAAGACGAACCTACCAACTTCAGGATGATCGCATTGACTTCGTGTGTTGGCAAGGTTTATCATCAGCTCAGTGGCCGAAACTGCTGACATTTTATGGCTTAACTTGTCATTGATAATACAACACAAAAAGCCTTCTTGAGGGGAATTAGTGGATGCATTGAACCTACACAATTAAGTGAAATAAGAATTTAATAAACCTATTTCGATTTAGCTGATGCTTTCGGCTCCGACATTCATTGATATATCACGCTATTAAAATGAGCCATATACCCATCGATCAAAAATTTGTTTTCGAACTTTATAGAGGGATATGTGTCGGGACCAACTTGGAACTCCCAGTCATTTAAGTTCCGGCGAGGAGTTTTCCAAGGTGACCCGTGGTCCCCTATTCTCCTTTTGTTGGCTTTTAATCCTATCATACAGGACCTAAAATCTCAAGAGGAAAAATGGTCACGACTTTAATGGACAGCACGTTATTACTTTGCCATTTGCCGATGATTTCTGTTTGATTACGGTACATCAAATCAACGGACCCACCAAAGACTGATTAAAAACATTTTTGAGAAAATTCATTCTATGAATTTAACATTGAAGCCCAGTGTAGATCCATCTCTGTTAGCCAGGGTCAAACAAAAGAAGTGACATATCACATTGGGGAAACTCCCCTCCCTACTGTCAGAGATAAGCCTGATAAATTCCTTGGATCATGTTTACTTACCAGGGCAAGACTCGAGAGATTTATCAGATAAGTCTGACAAAATAAGTGTCATGTTAGGGAACGTCGAAAGTTGCCTCACGGGTTTTGACAGAATACGGTTTGCCCTCCTTGAGATATGTTTTGTCTGTCCATAGTCTTACAGATACACAACTCCATGAGCTAGACTCTTTGCAGTCAAGATCTCTCAAGCAATGGTTGCGCATCCCGGCCCCCAACATGGTGCCACACCAGCTGTAATGAAGTGTCATGGCGTTAACAAATCAAAAGATCTCATCAATAAGGCTAAAGAAACTTGCGAAAATCTCAGTTCCTGGAATAAATTGAAAACAGCCTTAAAACGTGTTATTGATCAGAGTATGTTTATCAGTTAGCCAGCCAAGCAAGGACAAGTAATTACCATGTTGGAAGCTAAAAATAGCGACCTGACTTGGAAATCAATTATGTATGGCTACCGAAGGGCTTACTGAGCTTTGCAGTAAGGGCTACTATTGACAGCCTACCTACACCGGATAACCTGATGTTGTTGGGTAAAAAGTTAAGTGCCAAGTGTAGCCTATATGGAGGTAGAGGTAGATGTGTCCAGTGGCTCTTGAGCAGGGTCGATTTACATACAGACACAACAGCGTCCTGGCGTGCTTAGTTGGAATATAAGTCCTCAGCAACATCAAATAATATAAAAATGAAACTTTACGCTGACCTTCAAGGCATGGCTGTCAATGGGGGCACCGTTCCAGCAAGTATTTTACCTACTTCTGAGAGGCCTGACACTGTCTTGCACTTCCCAGACACACGAAAAGTGGTGTTAATGGAACTGACTGTGCCGTTTGAGCCTAACATTGAAAAGGCTAGAGCTAGAAAACTGGAACGGTACACTCAGCTTCAAAGTGACTATCTACTAACTTTGACTGTCAATTAATGCTTTTTAAGAGACTTTGATTATTCATTCTTATCACTTGTTTTGTAAATCTTGGATGATTTTGTATCCTTCCCGGGGTTATTTTAAAGAAAGTGTGAGATTCGTGTATAGTTACACACCCTTGCCATTAACTTGCTTATTTTAGCTTGTCCGTACCGGTATACTCATCTTTTTCAGCAATAAATACTAATTAGGTATGTTTAATTTGTTATTAAAGTAAATATTGTGGTTTTAATCTAAATAACAATACCCCGTAGATTACGACCTGTACTAGAAGCCCCCTCTCTTTTTTAGTCACTTTACAAAGTTACTCGTTTTTAGTTTAATGTTAACCGTGATATTTTGTGTCTACTGTTTAAAAAAACTTTTATTAATTACACTCGATCTTGTTTTTATTATATATGTAATCTAGAGTTTTAACTTTTAAACTTTTTATCATGTAAAGCGCTTTGAGGCGTTGCATAAGGCGCTATATAAATGCATTATTATTATTATTATTATTATAATAATAATTATTATTACTACTTAATGCCTTTTTTCAAGGGTGGTCTTTTATGCCGGGACGGGGTTTTCGTATATTTTTAAAATTAATTTGTATTGTGTATTTTATTGTATGGTATGTCGTGTGTGTAGTTTCTTTTTTACCCTGTATATGGTCTGTAAAAGGACCAGTAACCTGGGTTTAGTGTGTAATCCTCTCTTTTTTTAATAAAAAGGAGAGAAATTAAAGTGTGGGGGCTTCTTGAGGGCGTCCTGCTTGTGGTCTTGTTAGACTGGTTCCGGAACCTCCACTATCGTTCTTCATAATCGTATTTGTGGCGGGAACCAGTCTATCGTATCGCCCGACTCCGAGCGGTAGAGGACCAATGGTTAACTAGTGGTAAACCTCGTTCCCAAGGCTTACTTTATTTTCAACCTTGTTTCTAATAGTAAGCTCTGGGATGGGAACTCCTTACTCGTGCCCTGATTGGATAGTGAAAATACAGCATTAGCTTATTAACATATAGAGAAATTAAAACCGTGCAGTTTGTGATTCCACCGTATTTCTTGATGAAAGTTTGTCGGCGCGCCAAAAGTGAAACTTTTGTTGGTATTTTTTAACGTTAGTGACTTTTCTGTAGTATATAATCCTCTGAAATGATATCTGCAATGGCGACGCCCAGCCCCTCCAAAAATACACCCGTCAAATCTGATACTTGCAACTTGTGTTCCAAAAGCGACAATCGTGGGATGCACATCTGGAGAGTCAGTGAAAAAAAAAAACGTTTTCCGTAATTGCTTTCACCATAGCTTTCACACTGAGTGACACAATATGCCGAAGTTGCGAAACGAAGGTCCATAAAACGGTGGAGGATGCACGGGTCAACATAGCTAAGCTGGCGTGCATGCAGCAGCAGTAGTTGTAGCAAATAATTCCTAAGATCTCCTAGTGAGAGTGCTCCAGCTGCGAAACGGCGGGTTTTTGGTCCTGTCAATACCAACGGCAACGCCGCCCGCCATGCCGCAGTCCGAGGCCTGTTGCTAGCCCCTAAAGCCTGCTCTTAGGCTTTATCAAAACTAAAAGGAAGTCCGAAGCAAAATTTGTCTCGAGTGTGCGCCACGTACGGAAACACCACAAGGAAAACTGGTATTACAAGGGTATGTAAAATTGTTTTTTGTTCTTTTCATTTTGAGATAAATGACGCTTCGTTGATGCTCAACCATGTCAACCATTCTGAGAACCCATGAACTGCACGTAGTTTGCGGCCTTTTTGCACGATTTTCCAATCAAGCTAATCAATCTAGTACCAAAGAGCCTATGCTGTGAATGCGACGAAGAAGTGAAGTTTAAGTATTGCCATCAGACTACTACGTGCCCAGAATACATCGCTTATACAGGGAGCCTAATTTGCATGCGTGTGCAAAAATCTTGCTTAGGCTGAGTTCGGGCGAGCTGTTCTTGTTTGCTCAAGAACAACTCGTGTCTTCGTTCGTGTTCCGGCTGCTCGAACCCCAAAGAACGTACGTCTGATAGCTAAGAGCGCCATCTATCGCTAGTAACCACGCAAAATGTAATGGCTGCGCCCATGTACGTTATTCAAGCATTCGTTTCAAAAACCTGAATTTCAGACGCAAGATAATTTAACGGAAGCCCAATATTTAGACTGCATTTTCCCCTAGTTTGTTCAGAAAAAGCTTTAGTTTTCAAAACGTTTGGAAGGGAATATTAGGCAACATTACGGCGCCGACTTTGTATGCTTCGTCAAATCATCCGCCATCTTTGGTCGTCTTCTACGTCGCGTCAAATTACGTCATGTTCTTGTAAACCCCGACTGGTAGGTGATGTGTGTGATCTTGTTCCAAATGCAATGTTCACGGGTCGCGTTCCCGCCGTTCGGGCACAAGGACGGGAAACTCGTGTTAAGAACAGACCGCCCGAACTCGGCCTTAAATGATCCCATACCAGGGTGACAGAGCAGCTGTGGTGTCGATGAGGGCGCTGCTCGACACCATGGGAACGAGGTTGACTAGTGGTTGTCACGTTTCGTGACGTACGTAGCGCATGAGCACTAAAGTTGAAGTGCGAACGACTCTCATCGAACTATTGTCATGTCAACGCGACCATAAGAAAATGGCGGTGGCTATAGTTTGTTTACGTTTTGGACGAGTTATAGATGAAAGCGAGATGGACGATATTTGCTCAGTATATCAACAATGTCACAAGTGGTAACGTGTGCATTATTTCAACATGTTCAAAGAAAGACAAAGTAACAAAAAATGATCGTTCATTGCTGCTGAATATTTACGTTTTTTTCGCCATTTTTCTGATAATTGGTCCATTCTACACTGTGCTATTAAAACGGCTATTGGTAACCAGCGATGCGACCAACCTCGGTAGGCTGGTCGCGAATCGTCGACTAGACTAGTCCAACCATCGTCGACTAGCGTGCATTCGATTAGAGTTAGTCGAACTGTGGTTAACTATAGTCCTTGATCGAACTTGCTCTCCGCTGAAAAAGTGAAACAAAAAGTAGTTGCTCATGGAGAAGGGCGCCCTCATACCTTTGATAGGTAAAACTTGCGACCAACCGAAGTGTTTCCTGCAGTTCACAATGGAGAAAAAACGAATACTTGGTGCTCCGCACTTAATTAATTGCACTAAATCACACCTCCAACAAAATTTGGCAAGGATTGATTGGTCTTAACATTACATACTTAATATTTCTCCCTCTTTTTTCTTTCTTTCTTTCTTTCTTTCGGTATTTATTCATTTATTTTAATTAGTCATCAAGTAGTCCCTATGGACGACTTCAATAAAGCCAACACTGTAAAAACGTTGGGTAAAACATAATTGACAACTGTTATTTACCCAACATTGGTATTAATTTACCACATCGTTGGTTAATTCAGGTAAAAATTGACCAATTAATGGGAAGAATTTGCCCTAATTTTGGGTTGTTGATATGTTGCCAAACATTGGGCAAAATATCAACCAATTCTGTATGAAAATGAGGAACATTTTCTCTTCACGCACGCGCATATACGAAGAAGAGCTGCCATGAAGTTGCACAATAGTCTGGTAGCTATCTATACTACTGGCCGAAGGGGCGCCGTTCGCGATCGAAGCTTCGTAGGATCGAATTTCCCTTCACAATAATAATATACTAAATACCCAATAAATAAAATAATAAAAAAAAAATTGCGGGCACAGACATGGGTGCATATTCTGAGAAGTCGAAGCTTGCAAAATAAATGACCTTGAAGGTATTGTACATGATCGGTCATTGTTACAATTTTCAAAAATGGGCGGATTTGGGGGTTAGTGTTTTACAGGAAATATCGTTCTACTAACCTGTTCAAAGTTTTGCGTTGTTGGATGGCGAAAACAAGAGAGAAAAACGGCGCTCCTTTCCAGCCGTTTGGCGGATGATAGCCTTTTGTCAAGGCACGCGTGGCTACCTGGACGCGTGACGCGCTCCGAATGGCAGCATGTCCGGGGCGCGCCACTGTTCGGGTAGCCACGCGCGCCTTGACTTAAGTCTTAAGGGCAGTTTTCCAACGTTTTCCAGCTGGAAATCGTTGGAAAACGATATCAATTTTTACTTTTCTTGACAACGACAGCACAACTAGTGCCGTAATTTCACAGGATGATTGAGACTACCATTAACTTACAATCGAGTAAGGTATTTCGTAATAATTCAGTAAAAACAAATTGGACGATTACCAATCGTGTACACTACTTTTAAATATAATAATAAATGGAGAAATGTCAGAAAAAAACATGACTTGTTTTTTTTTCCGGAAACCCTTAGAGTTAATCAATCAAATATGCATTCTGGTATTATGCCTTTTTAAACAAAAAAGTTATGTGATGTTGACCAAGCTTTCAGGTGCCGCGATTCACCGGGGCCCCATACTCCGGCTTACCGGCTCCCATGTAGGACTCTTAAGGGCTCGGATTCCGGTCCATCACAGATCAGACCCCGGTCCATCACACCTCCTTCCCCACCATCCATATAACCCGAAGGTCTAGCACCGTAAAAGGGAGGAACATGGCTGCACCCTAAGCAATGACTGCCGAGCCAGCCAAACGTGCCATGAGCCTGTACGAAAATGCTTACCTGGACTTCACGAGCGGTCCCAACTGCACTGCTAATCGACCGCACGCCACAGTACAGTTGGTATTTGGGGACGGTAAACGAATACTCTTATAAATAATGACAATCACATTTCTGGAAAAGAAAAAAGGAAATACTGAAAAGCTGGGAATCGAACCCTCAGTTTAAGAGCCGATAAACGACTCGGTGAACGACTCGCTTAACCACTCGGCCACTAAGCTGTTACTGCCTGAGATAATTTTTAAACCTATTGAAACAGAGAAGAAACCACACGGCGGCAGTACAATACCCGAACATGGTTGAATGAATACCATTATCCCTTGCGTACGGATGACGCCATATGGCGTCAAAAAAATGCCACCAGGCCGGATGGCGTGATTTTTTCCCTAGGAAAGTTAGGGCAATTATCATAAATGGGCGCTGTACTTGGCTTTGTGAGCTGAGACAGGTTCCCAGACTTGTTTTCCCTTGAAATAAAATCCTCCACACCACAATTAGTACAAGAAAAAGAAATATAAATCGGGCAAAGGATTCGAACCCAGGCCTCTGTAGTCCAAAGCCTTATGCTCTACCAATATAGCCACAATTTTTTTCTTCTCAACCTTATATTGTTGTCTGAATGATGCGTGCGATGCTTATTATAAAAAATAACTTAATCATGAATATGCATGATGGTAATGCCGGTCTAGATACGCCCATTTATGATAACTGCCCTTACCTTCCTTGGAAACAAAATTATGCGGCCGGATGACGCCATTGGCCGCCGTTTGTGCAGTTTCAATCCATTGTTGGATTATTGTTTATGTCATGCTTGACTGCAAAAACACATTGTAGCGGTTCGATTTGGCTGCCAGAACCGCTGCAACACCCCGACGTCTCCCGTAAAATACCGTGCCCAAGGGGTTAAGAATCATGGCTTTATAACTGTAAATTTGAAAAATGAGGGAAAATAGTGCGCATGCGTCAATTCTGTATGAAAATGAGGAACATTTTCTCTTCACGCACGCGCACATACGAAGAAGAGCATGAAGTTGCACAATAGTCTGGTAGCTATCTATACTGGCGAAGGGGCGCCGTTCGCGATCGAAGCTGCTATGCTTTGCCGGCTATGCGCTAGCGGCTGCAGTGTCAAGTTCACTGCTCGTGTTCGCATGCGACGTCTTGCAACTGTGCCGATCGACGCGAGGGAGATACGACGGGGAATTGTACCCCCTCATGGTAATGCTTGGGTAGCGAGGCTGCACTGTCTTCGTGTAATGTGCTTGTTTGGTGTTTGTTTTTTGATGTTCAAATTTAGTCAGGGGTAGGGGGGCTCGAAGCCTCACGTACCTAGGTATAGCGTGGCTATCCTACCCCGGGGACTTTAGATGTCCACAAAACTTAAAAATGGCGGACGTGTCTGTGTGGCGCGAAATTTAAATTTTGCCCCTCATCAACGGCTGATCCTTGATCACTAACTTTACCTTTTAGGACACAGGTAAGCAATATCATTAAATCGCGAGGTGTATTGGAATACTCCCTTCTAGATATCGGTAATGGCCGATTTATCCACAGATTCAGATTCAGTTTCTGATGACATATCATGGGATAAACTTTCGCAACAAACCCCAATGGATGCTCAAGATCATACAAATCATGACGATCATCCACGATCAACCTTTGACGTAGTATATAGCCAGGCACAAAGTAATACGCAGTTTCAAACTCAAAAAAGAAAACGACCAAAGTCCAGCCTTAATTACAGTGACGTCTACACAGATTCAGAAGGAGACACTCCTAATGAACATCCAACAAAATCCCACAGGCAGGGTATCCGTAAAAGGGTCTATGTATTATTGTGTACATTCATCTGGATGTATCTTGTTCGTATCTTGCTTGTAAACTTAGGTCGATAAAAAGCTTCAGGCTTATTTTGACCCGTCACTTTAATAACAAAATTATCATGCTACTAAAAGAGGGGTAGTGGCTGCAGACAGTTCTTTAGCAGCGAAAAAAAAAATTAAAATCTAGAACTTAGAAGTACATTTTGTTTAAGCAGTTGATAGATAGAGCTGAAACAACTTTACTTGGTCGCTATTCCAATGGCACTTGTCAACAACTCGCTGTGTGAAACAACATTTCCGCACATCAAGTTTACATGTAATGTATAGTCAACATGTACAGTACATACATTACATGTACAGTATACATCCGATCCATGTACTCGGTATGTGAATTGTTCATGTCATAAAAAGTAATAAGCGAATAATTCGTGCAAAACAGGTGAAAATTAGGGTTGTTTGAATATTTATCGGGGTGTTTATTTCTTTGTTTCTTCGGTAGTCATCTTTATCATAGTGATGTGGGGATCTGTGCGCCAGTGGCGTAAACACAGGGAAGGAGTTCAGGGGCCCGACGATTTGTATTTCTTTTTTGTTTCGTAAATTTAAAAAGGGGAAATTGTACACAAAGTAATGTTTCACATTTCAAGCGGTGTTTAGGGCAGGGGTATCCCCCGTTGAGAAAAAGTTCAAGATGCAGTACTTGTTGACAAATTCAATAATCATCCCCACTTTTCGACACGGATTTACTCGCAACTGGTGAAATCTCATTTGTTTGGCGTATATTATTTATTGGTAATACCTGTTATTATTGTGTTTATTATTTGATAGTGTTGAAATAACTCTTATGATGTAACTTTCCATAAATTCCTGCCGTCAAATGTAACACAAGGTCGTGGACTCAATATCGGCATCGGTATAGCTGTTTTACTTTGATTTGCTCATCATTGCACGCACAGCCGATTTTAGTCGAAATTTATTTCGATACATAGGCCTACAACTTTATTTTTGTATAGGAAGGGGCTGGTGCATTATTTATTTTACAATTATAAATACAGATTTACTTCTTTACTTATTTTCGTTTAGTTCTGTCATGGTACACACAGGCGTTTGGCGGGTGGGGTGTCACGGACTATGTTCGACTGTAGGCCTATCGTATATTTTTGGTGGCACAAACACATACAAAATACTTGTACATGCAGTATGTATCATAACTACAGGATCATGCATGCAGCAGTCATTGCAATTGTAATCTGATCTGGCGCGCGCGCCCTGTGGGTCAGCGCGCGCGAGCCCTGTAGGTCAGCGCGCGGTCGTGGGGTATTATTTGCAGTTACTGGGTTCATCTGCGTTCATCAGTTCGGGATTCAGTGTACAGCCGCAAGCCTGCTATAATCGTGACGACACAGCCCCTTTAACTGAAAAAGGGTGGAATGAGTTCCCATTTTGAAACAGTATAAACAACATTAATGACCCGTTTAACTGGAGAAAGGATAGAAGCGTTTTAATTTATGATAATCAGCTGAGCGGAATGATTATTGTAATATTCAGAAGCACACACCCCTACGGACGCCATCTTGAATCATCGGTTGCCAAAAATCACTCTACCGAACGATTATATAGGGCATACAGAACAATATTTCTGGACCCTGTGCTCGCTCGCGATCGCTATAGACCCTCTTCACCCCGGCGTGACAAAATCACCACGTGTGCTGGACCGCCTTGAGGCCAGTAAACCACGTTCGGGCACACTGGGCTGGCACACTTGATTTGGTTTACTTGAATTGAATAAGCACTTCATTAGCACGTTGTTATACCGTACGCCCCATGAAGACACGTGAAAAGGGTCTATTGCGACGTTCCACTTCAAAGCTACCCACATAAATTATGGCTGACCTTTAACCTTTACTTTGCCTTAATTTCTACCTAGCTGCCATGTTTGTAGTCCTATACTTGTGGTAACCCCTCGTCAAAACTCAAATTTGGCGTGTTTGTTTTCAACAACTGAGGCTTGGCGCACCCTTTTATCCTTATACCCTAATCACACTCCAGATTATTGTTATCTAACACGTCCACCTAGATTTCTGAATAGAATACTTGAGATTCCAGGAACACAAAAGAGGGGGGGGGGGGGGGGTCCCTTTTTCCCCATATCGCGCTTCATATGGATCCGTGGGACAATAATATCTCCATGGGCAACCGACTACTAACGCCATGACTACGTATCGGTCTGTAGTGTGGTATAGTTTTTAGTCAGTCTCTTTCACTTAATAATTCCTGATGTCTATACGATTTCAGGTGTTGTTTTTTATCATTTAATTTTACTGGCTTAAACGTGGAGATCGTCGATTCAACGCCGCGTTGTTTTGGAAACATAAAACATGTGTCCTCTTAAATTCGGTTTTTATCGCGAGAGTTCAGCCATAGCAATTCTAATTCTAATTGATAATGTGCCAGGCAAACCAGTAAGTTCTTGTGAGGCGGAGACGGCGGTAACTGCCAATCTGACTAGTTTACTATGAAATCGACTGAAACGATTCTCGCCAATAGTCGCTATAATACAACAAAAGTGTGAGTTTTGAGACCAGAGTGTATTGGACCGAGTCAGAGCGATTTGGAGTATTTAGGCTTCAGGGGAATCATCACCATGGGAGTTGCGTCGTTCCTGAAGGCATTGCTCGCCCGGTCTCTGTTCGCAGTCCACGGTATCATCACCATTTGGCGAGTGACGAACATTTACTCAGATAATATCTACTACCTGCTCGTCATTCCGGTTTGCCTCCTGCCTCTTGAGATGATAATCACCTTGAAATTCACGGACAACGGGGAGTGGAAGTGGTGAGACTTGGGACAGCGGGAACCCCACCAGTAGCGTATCCAGATTTTTGTGCCAGGGAGGGCAAACAACGTCTGAATCGTCTTAAAAACACTATTTCTTTTTGTTTTTTTATGACGCCTCAAATGTCGCCGGGGGGGGGGGGGGGGAGTTTTTTCATTGACAGCGAATTTTATAAATAGTTCCATATTTGGAGCCGCATAGAATTCTAAGAGCTATGTTCGCAATGGCTTCACATCTGAAAATATTTAACATAAACCTGAATAAAATGTGCTAAGTTTATTTTTTATTATTTGTAAGAATTTCGCATATCTTCTGCACATAATACTATACGGATAATACGTATGGACGCGAAAAGATCAAACCACAATCTAAGCCGATGAAAAGATCACCAAGATCAATTTACATAAATTAATGTGTAATCAGCAGGCATTATACAGGTTAAACGGCAGAGTAACTGAATTAAGTCATCTTATTTGATTGCGTGCGTGTTTTTGTCTTGCAAGGTTTTGCCCCAGTGTGCTCCTGTATCTCGTCAGTGTGGTGCCTGGTCTGTGGCTGCTGCAATTCGATTTGTACCACAAACGCATCGCGTATCGAGACGCTATGGGCTGGACGGATTGCTCTTCTGATACAATCTATAATTCGTCGTCGACTCTCGGCTCTGACTTGGTTGGGGTAAGAGATGCCTTCCACTCACACATACAAGTTTGTTAGTGGTTTATAAACTGCTGAAAAATGTGGCGTTAAAATGTACACAATCGGTGTCAAATTTATTAATTACCCTCCATGGTGTAGTGGCGTATAGCCAGTGCAGGAAAGGGGAGGGGGGGGGGGGGGGGTTAACTTCCCCCTTGCGGAACTCGTACACCCCTTGCCCCCCCCCCCCGGAAATTTGTTTTTGCTCTGCTCTACTTTGCTCTACTCAAACTCATAGTGGCGCACTATTCTGAATCGCCCCTATTATTATTGATAAGTTTGTACATAGGCCTACACTGTTAAAAATGTCTCTGTTATTTCACAAAAAATCTTATGTCAATTGCCATTACAAGGGCTGTGTGTATGTACAGAGATGATCTGTAGACTGTTCTGTTCTTCGTATTTTTACAATGACATTGTACATTCACAGAGGCATTTTGTGTGCTAACAAAATATTCTGTGCTATCACAGGTTATTTGTAGACTTTTCTGCGCATCTACAGTGTAATTACTGTGCAATCCTACATAGTTCTACATATTCCTATACATGTGCCGCATAATGAGATTCATGTAGGATAAAAGAAGATTCTATGTGCTGAATAAACAAGTCAACAAAGGAGCATTGTATAATTACAGAACTTTTTTGTACATGTACAATTTACAATTGCGCAGTTGTTAATATACAAGCAAAACTAACGGAGTTTCTATGTGGTTATACAGAAATAAACTCTTTAAATCGTTGTACTACAACGTAATTTTTAACAGTGTACTGCTCGGAATTATGCCACATACATGTTGCCGATACATGTTGTCGATTCGTGCGAAAAAAATACTCTTGAGGGGGAGGACTTAAGCCCCCCCCCCCCCCCCCCCCAGCCTACCCTCCCCCACCCCGGTGCTCCACTGACGAAAGGGGACATCTGGGCGTTGTCTAAACTCAAACAGTTTGCGGGAACTCATAAACTTTGAAGGATATCATACATGTATAATCGGTTTTTGTTCACAGTTTCAGGTCAGCATTCCCGTGGCCATCTCTGATGATTCATGGGCCCTGTCCCTAGAGCAATTTCTGCTCGCCCTTCTCATTATAGGAAGATGGCTGCTCCCCAAGGGATCGCTCACGCGCGACCAGCTCTCCCAACTCCTCTTGGTCTACGTGGGCATGGCAGCCGATATCTTGGAGTTCTCACTGGAGAGCCTCAAGGAGCAGGTGGTGATCTGCAAACTGACCCTGATCATCATCATCCTGGCCTTCTGGACCTGGAGCCTGCTGCAGTTCACCCTGGTGCTGACCTCGGTGTCCGCTCCCCGGACGCGGGCAGCCAAGGTGTCCGGTGGTTGGTCCTGTCGTGGTGTCTTGGGATGCTGCGCCAATGAGATCTGGGCTCTGTGTATCACCGTCGTCATGCAGGATGGCCCGTTCTTGGCCATTAGGCTCTACCTCCTCATCCACTTTAACGTCATCAACCAGATGATGCTGTTCTTCACTATCAAGAACATCTTGGTCATCCTGCTGCAGTTGTACCGGATGGCCATCGTGTGCTGCGAAGACACCCCCAGTACGGTAAATGCGGACGTAGAGGGCGTGGAGCTGTAGGTTGCTGATAGAAAGCAACAGCCACCCGTGCGTGTGCAAGATGTTGCTGACTTAACATCGGCCATGATGTCTCCATTTAGCATTTACTCTTTCTACCATCAGTGGCTTGGATTGCATAAGTGTGATGTTTTTTTGTTTTTTTGGGGGGGGGGGGGGGGGGGGGGTGGTGCCGAAGGAACCTACATAATCAAAACGCATTGAATGACTAACTTCAAAGGCCGTGTACAGGATTGGTCATTGTTGCAATTTTCAAAACTGGGCGGATTTGGGGGTTAGTATGTTATAGGAAATATCGTTCCACTGACCTGTTCAAAGTTTTGCGTTGTTGGATGGCGAAAAAACCGAGAGAAAAACGGCGCTCATTTCCAACCGTCGGGCGAATGATAGCCTTTAGTCAAGGCGTGCGTGGCTATATACCAGCTGGACACGTGACGCGCCCTGATGCCCAGCGCGCCACTCGTCCGGGTAGCCACGCACGCCTTGACTAAATGCTACAGGGCAGTTTTCCCAACGATTTCCAGCTGGAAATCGTTGGAAGACGATATAAATTTCCACTTTTCTTGACAACGACAGAACAATTGGTGCCATAATTTCAAAGGATGATTGAGACTACTATTAACTATACAGTATAGTAAGGTATTTCGTAATAATTCAGTAAAACAAAATGGAGAATTACCAATCGTGTACACTGTCTTTAAAGGACACTGTGTCCTGAGTTGCGCCCGATTTTGTGCTACACAAACGTTTTCGCATTCAAAATATTAGGGTTAGAAAAAAACATTATTTTTTCAGCTTGTACAGTTGGTGATGTCAGTAGATTGAGTGTGGCAAGCTAGTCAAATGTAGGATTGTCCAGGGAAAAAAAACACTGTTGCTTAGCGTAAATTCCTGTGCTGACTTGAGTTTGCATGTATATAGGTAAGAGGATGATGACTTCTCGTCTGTCGTGTCGATCTGGTGAGGTGATCCTTGTAAGTCAATAATCAACACGGAATCTGGATGGTTATATCCGACAAAACGGCTACCCGCATCACGTCAGAGTTTATGACCTATGACCTTTGAAGACTGGACGGGAGCAGAAAATTTACTCCAGATTTGAAGCTTTGACAGTGATAGTAAAACATAATACAGGACAATGAAGAGGTTCTTTTTTTAACTGTGTATAATTATGTTTATATTTCAATTTTTATTTTTAAGATAAATAGCGCAGTGTGGCATGTTATATTAGTTTAAAAAAAAATGAAACTACTGGCTATAAACGATTACCTCCAGCATAGGCCCGAATTTATCCCCAATAGGGCCTATACGACATCTGTGCAAAACCATGAATAACTTTGTAATAGACAGTGACAAATGAAAAGTGGGTAAGCTTTTTTTTCTTTTCCGATCATGCGGTTATGAGGAATCTGTGGTTTCCTTCAGGACAAACAGATTTTCGGCTGTCAACATTTTGATAGACGAAAGCCACGGTTATTAGGCGTGTGCTTCAGTCACTTATTAAACGCGTGTGTTTGTTCAGCAAAAAGTTGTTTTTGTCAATGTAGAACTAGAGCATATTCAAATAAATGACATAAATGGGTTTGATTTAGTAATTATAGTACATTGTTGCCGATCGCTCGAACTTCGAAGCACAGGCCGCTGAATATGAGATGACTACTCGAGTAGGACTTTACTGCTGGAAATGCGTCCAGGGGCAATATTTCCCGAACGAAAGGAAACGGCAAGAAACTGGGAGAGGGCGGACAACTGATCTGAAGAACATTCTGTTTGGTGTCAATAAATCAAATATCCATGTACATACGTTGTAAAGTATTGCAACAAATTCGTAACTGCAAGCAGTTCAAACAAACCTTGTGTGCATGAACGCAAATGCCATCCGTAGAATCCTTTATTAGTTTCCGGTTCGAGCATGAGCTCACAGACCCACGTGTGCATGATATGTGAGCAGGCTCCACCAACAGTATCATGTTGAACAGGTTGGTGCAAGACCAGTCCTAACAAATTCAAATTTATGCACGCATGCGCATAAATGGGCCCTGCAGGCAAAAAGCGAAATCGGCTCTTGAAAATGTACAGGGGTCCAAACAGTTTTGTCATTTTCTCTCAAATTTTCTCCCATTTGGCTTTAGAAAAGTCCCTGAAATCGTCATAGGTATTACTTTCCGGTCTAAATGTTTTTTGGGGGTTCAAAATAGAAACTTAAAAAAATGTGTTCTTCCCGTGCGCACGAGGACAAAGCAATTAAGCAGGGCTCCTTTCCACACGAGTGCCAACAACTAACCGTGTGCTTCAGGGTACCATGCACGTTGCACTTTTTAACGCTGACTATATCGCAGCGTGATTTTCGCGTGGGTCTGCCCGGGCTTAACGCACAATCTCCGGCCAACCTGACCGTCTGTGCACGGTGAAATAATTTTGTCCAGCGTGGATGGCTGAAGCACATCGTATACTGATGTGTGCAACTGTAATCCTCTCGTGAATGTCATTCTAGTATTACGGTATTTTCACTATTTTGGTGCTGAAGAGAAAAATATACATTCTCTAATAATGCTGAGTATCACTTCAGAAAGTTCAGTTTGTTTTTAATAACGAAAGGAGTGTAATACATTCATTAAAGAATTTCAATTCTTAAACCACCATTAGGCCTACATTTGACGTTTTCTTCAGAGTGTTCAAGCAAATACAACCTTCATCAAACAATAATTTGGACCTCAAAATATCCTATAGCTTTTGTAAGATTGACTTTGACACACCATTAGTTTCTGTTGACTTTTCATAATTAATTGGTCAAAATATAGGCCTATATCATTGGCCTGAATTAAATATTCTATTAATCAAAAACTAATTTGAAAATGACCCTCAACTAGTTCTGCAACATCAGGGGCGGTTTTACATGTGCACCAAACAATTTGGAGGGCATTATTCTTGGTAAGATAACATTCTTTAAGTTTTGGAAACCTTTAGCTTTGTAAATTTCTATTGTTAATTTTTTCCTTTTTTTGGGGGGGGGGGGGGTTAAGCCCCTTCGTTGAACCATGTCTGTTTACAATTTTGGAATGGCCACATAAATGGAATTTCTTGTGTTTAAAAAAAAAAAAACTAAATGTAATTTTTTTATTTTTTTTATTATTTTTTTAAAAGTTTTTTTTGTTCATTGTTTATTTTGTTTTTGGGAGGAAGGGGAACTTAACTCTTTATTTTGTCTCGCATCCATACACGCTACAGCTGAAACCATGGTTGTTCTGGATGTTTTTCGCCACCAAAATAGTGAAAATACCGTAATACTAGAATGACATTTCACGAGAGGATTACAGTTGCACACGTCAGTATACGATGTGCTTCAGCCATCCACGCCGGACAAAATTATTTCACCGTGCACAGACGATCAGGTTGACCGGAGATGCATGCGCGTTAAGCCAGGGCCGCCCCACGCGAAAATCACGCTGCGATAGTCGGCGGCAAAAAGTGCACGGTTAGTTGTTGGCACTCCTGTGGAAAGGAGCCCTGCTTAATTGCTTTGTCCTCGTGCGCACGCGACGAACACATTTTTTAAAGTTTTTTATTTTGAACCCTCCAAAAAACATTTAGACCAAAAAGTAATACCTATGACGATTTCAGGGACTTTTCTAAAGCCAAATGGGACAAATCTTTGAGAAATTGAGAAAAAATGACAAAACTGTTTGGACCCCTGTACATTTTCAATGGGCCGATTTCGCTTTTTGCCTGCAGGGCCCATTTATGCGCATGCGTGCAAACATTTGAATTTAACACTCGAAACCTGCTGAAAGGAGCCTATATAATGCGGCTATATACATTAGGCCTAGGTATCGCAGTCTTGAACAAAGCGTCGAGTGATGTCCAGCACCCCCCCCACCCCCCCCCCCCCCCTTCGATTTGTCCACGGCCGGTGATTTCTCCCTTTGCTGTTTTCTGGTGAGTGCTTTGCCTCCCTAGACAAAATCCTGGCGACGCCCATGAACACTCCCCTGCAAAAATTGCCTTTAACTGGAATAAATAGCCTACTAACCGATATTGGGAGGCAATAACTGGCTGGTTTGCAATATGTATGTAGTAAATAACTGGTCCTGTGAGGCTGTGCGTATTGTTTTGTTTTGGCCTCGTTTTAGGTGCACAGACTTGTCGTATGCAGATTAGGGACAGGGTAATACAATTAATGGGGTGCATATACATTGCTAGCCACGGAAAATTATTGTGCAGTAAAGACAGCACTGAAATTAGATCAAGATATACAAATAACAACTGCATAATCTTCATTATTGCATGCATCAATAGACCAGTCGCGTGTAATACCATATTTTGATTGCAAAAACAGATCAACAGTAAAATAATAGGATTAAAATTAGTGAAAATGTATTTCAACCAAATGAAGTATGCTCTACCATAATAAACAACATGTCCTTCCCATTAATTTGTCCTAAGCTTTGAGCGCAAACTATACGTGAGAAACTAGCAGTGAACGCCTAATAAGCTCGTGAATTTTTCACGCAGGCTCTTGGAAGGCAACATACAACAGCGCTAAACACCACGTCGCAAAGAGCAGAATATCCCGTTTAAAAGGTGTAATATAGTGTTGGTAATGACCAAAAATAAAATTGATTAGTCTCAATCTGAAAGCTTAAATTCTATAAGGATGGTACCAGTATATATTTCCGTCTGAAATCCTTCGAGAAAAGAATTAATTAGGCCTACGGCTCCAAAATGCTACGGCTTTTTCGATTTTAAAAATCGGACAAACCACATACATGTATCGTGCTTAAAATCGCTGTTAAGACAACCGTTTTCACTATTTTCTCGTGATTTGGATGACCGATTGAGCTCAAACTTTCATATGTGTGTTATTTCATGTTTAATTATGTCGAGTCTCACAAAGTATGAACACGATCTGCAAATATATTGTCAGCTCTGCACTTTAAAAAATTCCCGTATTATTTACGGTGAATTAGGCCAAAACAAAAATTGTTTGGTTGTCCTCCACACCCCTTCGCCAGTTTCTTTTTTTACATTTTCCGGAAGTCCAACTTCAAACCATACACAAAGTAAAACAAACACACAAATGTTATTAGGCCGATAAACAGTTTAATATACGTAATACGGCTGCCTCTTCAGCGATGGCCGCCGGGTCCTTCACTCCATCCGAACAACACAAACCGTAGCCCTAATTAGTGCTGACACTGTCTCCTGGGACCCAATGTCACTCCATGGACCACTTTTTGGTGGACTGTGGATGCGACCTTTGTGTGTTTCAGCTGTATTTGAGCTGGCTCAACATTCGACCAAAAATACCTCACGAAGTTTCGATGTTGTAGCCACACTGCACATACAGTCAAACAAGACTTTTACACCCAGTTTGCAATGAATGCATCTTGGCTTCCCCTGTGCATATACACGTTCAGTTGATGCATTTTTTTTTTTGAATATTTATTATTTAATCGTTTGTGTAAATATACAACAAAAAATTCCAAAGTAAATATTAAAATATATAGTTATTAAAGAATATAATTAGAAAAATGTTGAGATTTTATTTTTTCATAAGTTTCTTTCTCAAAATACGATTTTCATAACATTTTAGCGTTATACATGTGTTTGTGTATTTCTGTACCGCGTGTATTTCCATCGAGATATTTATTGTGCGAAGTCACACACTGATACTAGAATATGAACTTTCAAACTCTGAAGTAAAAGGTAGGGTCGTATTTGTGCATTACAAGTAACAAAATATAGATGGAAACGAGATTGGAACGAATCAACCAGCGAAATCAATTCGAGTTTTGTGATAAAATTGAAAAAAACAAATTGGAAAAAAACAACTTTTGGCGCGGGCCGAAAAATAGGGGCGGGCGGTCGAGGACAACCAAACAATTTTATTTGGCCTTACGTATTGCACGACTAATCAGAAATGAGGAAATCTTCATTGCAGTGTTGAATAAAAAAATACACTTTCTTGACCAAAATGTTTTATTCAAACATTCCACAATAGAATTTTGATTTTTTTTACAAAGATATGTGAAGAATCTCATTACATCTCCTTTCATATTCAAATATTGAAATTGTTCATGGGAAGCTATGACTTTATTATGGTGGGATAAGCTGAATATAAAGCTAAAGCACGACATCATTCAGTTTGTAGTGTTTTCAGTAGGTTATCGTAGCATTTGTACACTCTATCAAAGTAATGTATAATAAGTTTATTTCCGTTTAGTCTGGTTCCCACTTCCTATTTCTTTCCGTTAATGTGTAGTTAATTAATAGCAAACTACCTTCCAGTATTAACTTTTCCGTTTTTCTAAAAAAAATGGTGCCCGTAAAAAATGGCAGTATTTACAGACTTTTTCTAGTTAAAAATACGGTTTATCAGTAAATACAAATAAGGTTCGAACGTAAACAAATACGGTAGACGGGTGGCACCTTGCTGCACGCCTTTCGACCGTTAATTTTACGGGCATTTTTTTACAGTGTATACCAATGCTATATCATACCTTTTAAATTTACCCAAGAAACATTATATTAAGGGATCCAAAGATCAGTGTTAGCGATTCAAAAGAAGCAAACAAAAACACAAACAAACAAACGACTGTTCGTTATTGAGGCCCAATAACAATGTATGACTTGGCAATGTATGTTTTCCCCTATTATATCTATGTTTGGTGACGTTTGTGCCAATCATCTATGCCTTGAGTGCGTCCAGAAGATGATCTGTGGTCGGATCTTGGAGTTTATTAGCCACCATCTCGGTCACGGCCTCGCTGGTCTGGTACTGCAGGTGCGGATTCTCACTCAGTATAATATCCATATGGAGTTTCGCTACTTCGTCGACACTCTGCGCTGTCGCTAGTTGCGGAGCTAACACGTTTTTCATCGCGTGGTTTATGTACAAACCTTTCAAGGTGTCGTCGAAATGATTGGCTCGTTCTTCTAGTGTAAATTTTGCCATCGTCGTCTTAACTGCCCCTGGCTCCACAATACTCACACTGTGAAAGTGATGTCAAGGTTATATCACATTGTGAGGGAGTGTTATTCCGTTTATTGGAAGCGTTTCTATGGTGAAGTTGTGACTGGTAACTCTGATGCATTAAGAAAATCCTACGTTATTCTTTTAATAAAGGAAACATGCTTCTCAAATTGACCGGATCACATTTTATATCATAAATAAATTCATTTATATGTATTAAATGTGAATTGAAAGCCAAACTGGTTTAGGTGAAGTTTTAGTGTAATTATTTGCCGCTCAAAAATTTACCCCCCCTTTTTGAAATTTGTTGAGACTCAAATTGAGGGCGCTGTTCGTGACGTAGACCGAGGCACCGAAATTCATGGATCGACTCGATAGTCTGGACCCGGCCCGTATACACACACTAGGTCTACACGTGCAATTTCGTAAGTTGCAACAACAACTAACATTGAACTTACCCTGATTTTCTCCCTTTTAGAGAAGGCTCCTCGGGGAATGGGCCGTTTAACTGCTTTCGCCTATTTCTTACTCACATCTGGGAACTTTGTTGGGATGGCAGTGGACTTGAGCATATTTTTAATGGTCATCCCAAAGGATTTGAAAATACCAGTTTCGAAACACCACGGCTCAAAGTGGTCGCTACATAACGCTGAAAAGCTGCTGGGGCCGGACCACTTTGCTCTTGTCACCTTCACTTTCGCCGTCCAAATTCTCCGATATTTCGCATCATTTGGAAACAAATGAAGGCTTAACTCCATCCGTCGTTGTTTTGCTGCACCCAGCAGCCACACACCTTGTCGGCATGGCCGAAAAACACTATATTTTGCTTAGATTTTGGACGAAGAATTTTCGCCGTACAATGTACACACAATGCATACCCGTGATGAATGGGTAATGTGCCTCGATCTACGTCACACACTTATGTTAATGAGGGTCCCACTCAGGGGGCGGAGTAGCTTGGACAAACATTTTCAAAAATTGTTTTCTCATATTGAATCTGGGAAATAATTGTCTCTGGACACAAAATATCATTGTCAAGATAATACTTTATTGTTTTAAGCAGGAATAATGCAATATAAATCCTATATCATGTTTCCTTTAAGTTGTTCAGTAAATGTAATCGATATAGTTAGAGTTGATCTTTAGTTGAACTGATGCTGTTTTCATGTTTTCTCCGAAGGAATAACGATGCAGTTATATAGATGTAGATAGTGGCTATATGTAATTTTATGCACCTATCAATTTCCTCCACTCCTCCCAAAAACTGCCCCACCCCGGACGTCAAGATTGGTGGCTTTTTACTGTGGCCTCGGGTGGGGACATATTTGTACAGGAGAATGGTGCTCCAGGGGTGGGGGTTGGGTCATTTCCGAAGGGACAATTGATAGTGTATTTTGCAAGGATTCCCATTAGGCCATTTCTGTGCTAAGGATTCCTATGTATGACCAGTTTGACTTGCTTATACATGAGCAAAATGTAATTGATTTCTTAATTTCTTAACTGTGCAAGGGGCCGACATGTCACAAAATTGCATTTCGCGTTTTCACGAAGAGACGCGAACATGCCTGTCCCTTGAACATGCAGAACAAAATAATGATAATATGGCACGGAAATTTGTACTGAAGCAGGTCAACTGAGATTTTTAGGTTTCACGAAGGGCCAGGGACGCGCATCTTTGATACCGGTATATTGGCGCGATTAGCTAGCTGTAGCTTTGTTAACACGCGCCCCTTCTCTATATGGGAAAACTATCGTGGCCTTAAAGGGACATCACACATCGCAGATTTCTGCGCCGAAATTTTCGATGTCGCACATTTTATCGCAATTTCTGCGCAGATTTCTGCGATGTCGCGCATTTTATCGCAATTTCTGCGCAGATTTCTGCGATGTCGCACATTTTATTGCAGATTTCTGCGATGTCGCACATTTTATCGCACCGTTTTATTTGCAGATTTCGGCCGCGGATTCAGCCGTGGATTCAGCCCTGGATTCAGCCGCAGATTCAAAATCTCAAACGCGTCAAGTATAATAAAAGGTGGTCAACAAAGTGTGCTTTTTATACAATGTTTTTTGGGGTTCCATCAACAAAATGTTTAAGGTTTTAAGCAATTTAAAATTACACATTTTTAAAGCATAGTCTAAATAACTAATATATTCCGCATGCTCAAAATTTAGAGAAGACCGATTACGTTCACTAATTAGCTTCTAATTAAAGGGCTAATGCAAACGTTTCATTCAAAAGTGCCGAAAACTGGATTTTGTTTACAACATTGCCGCTGTCGCATGAATATCCGTCTCCCTGTAAAGCCGACTTAGTGGTTCTACTACGCATGCCTAATTGAAGATTATTAGGACAGTGACCGGTCACGTGAGAGGGTTAAACCAATAATAGGGAAGAGAAGCCAACATTTCATGGGAGTCGGATATTCATATGACACCGCTTTAAAAGTAAATGTTCCTGACATACTTTCCCCAAAGTGGATTTTATTGCGGATGTAAAAGCACAGCGAATTGCTTCGCTTGCCACATGAAATTAAAACAGTTGTGCGTCTATGTTTCGCCACAAACACTGACAATAAATTTACGTTTTTACCAAATGAATAGCCCATGAAATGAACTTCGGAGAAACCAGTACTATGTATACCGCTAGTTTTTCTATGACGTCATGTTTCTTACCTGATATTGTATCCATCTCTCAAGACTGGGGCGATGGATTCAGAGAAGCCCTCAATGGCGAACTTGGTAGATGTGTAGGTGGAGAAGTATGGAGCACCTAAACCCCCCAAAAGATGGTAATTAAGCCTTCAATACAGTAGGGACGCATTTCCTTGGAAAAAAGGAAATTCGTCCTACAATTTCTGCGGTTGGAAAGATCATTACAAAGTATAACAATACACACAATCATCCCTTGCAAATGCGCCGTTTGTATGAAAATAACGGAAGGAAATCATTTCGAGGACGCAAGTTTGGTTCGGGAAAAGTCGGACCGTTGGAAATTTGGAGAAGTCAGATTGGTGCCCTTTGGTTGCGTATGTGCGGCGTCAGTCTAAATGTCGGATGTCAATGATTCGGTCTCCGTAAATACCACACATTACGGTAGAATTTTTACACTTAGACCTTGGATAGGTTAGGTATAGGTAACCAATGAGATGAAATTCGGAATTTCAGGGCAAAGTTGCTTTTCAAATATGTAATAAATACACGGACAAAAGCAGGCATAACAACACGAAATTCAAACCGACAACAAACCAACTACGCACAGGAGTAAGTACGACTCAAGCTATGCTAGCAAAAAGTATACCCATTACAATTAAAGACAAATTAAAGCTAAAGTAGGCCTACTCATCGATAAGTATAGCCAACAAAATGATCGGGAACCAATCTTAAACTTAGAAAGAGGCCTGCAGTTTGCTGTAGCTAAATTACGGAACCAGTTTACTAGCTCCATACCTACAACACCACCTAGACTGGGAGGTCTGTTTTCCTTCCTCCATGGTTCAACTAAAAATAAAAATGGGTTTGGCAATAACAAAACAATTGTTGACTGCTGTGATGTGGGATATGTTTTTAACACCAGATTTGGCCGTGAAATTAACTTTAAAAGTGTTTTTCAGATGAGGATTTTTAGTTATAAGTGTACACAGTTCATGAGAGATGTGAATTAAAAAAAGCCTGTTTCTTTTTTTCGTTTGAGTTGAGATGCGATTATCAAACATATACTTTGGACATTCTATTGTAAGGAAAGACCTTTATGACTAAGGTTATGTGTACAATGAACATGCACAAAAACATTGTGTATATGCCATCTGATAATCTTGGCAAATTTGGAATTTGCCCAGGCAGGGCAAAGTGGGAAGATCATGGCAAGGTGGAAATAGAACTTCAAGTCTGTTCATCGAGAGCTAGAGTAATAAGGTTACCTTTAAAATAGATATCATCTTCTCGCTGTAAGTTAGTTTAAAATAGCAAAACTAAGCATGGTATGGGGTCACCACTGGCATGCACTTTAAAAAAAATATGTCAGATTTTACTAGAAACCAGTTAAATTTGACTAGATATTCAGGGTCAGCTGGGTGCAACTGAAAATCTGTCAATCTGACTAGATTTTTTCAGTCAGTATTATTGACTAGAAAAATTAGTCATACTACTTTTCCTATTGAATAAATCGGTTGTGATTTTTTATCAACCTTGAAACAAACAAACAAACAAACAAACACCCCAACAAACAAACAAACAAACAAAACAAAACAAGACACTGGCACGACTGTTTTTAATTCACTCATTAATACTCAAAGCAATGTAAACCATTGCATTGTCTTTTTAATTTGACCACCTTTTCCAATAGAATCAGCCAATACATCAATAAGGAAACGTGCACAAGGCCAAATATCCCAACATCAAGCAGCAGTATATTTTCCTTCACCAACTATTGTCATGTTACTTTTGAGTCATAGTTGTCATTTTAAATGGTCTACATAAACACAATTCATACGTGCACACATTTCTGAAGTGAGCAGCATAACTTCTGCTTCAAAATGGCAAAATCAGAGCACGAGAAAATGTTTGTTTAAGGGTATATACATCATTTGCAAACATCAAAAAACCAAACTACTGAATTATTACGAAATACCGTACTACTAGACTGCAAGTAAATAGCAGTCTCAAGCATCCTGTGAAATCATGACACCTGGTGTGCTGTCAGTTTGAAGAAAAGTGGAAATTTATATTGTTTTCCGACGATTTTTGGCCGACAATCGTTGGAAATAGTCTAGTTCCCCGACCTGATAAATCGCTGACTATATAAATCGCTCCGTGTTGTCTAAAGTATGGTCAGGGAACCAGACTACTACAGAATTTCTTTACTCTCTGTTTTCTCAAAATCTATGCACACAAACCTTTACACAGGTCAGTGTTACAGTATTTGCTAGCACACTATAAAATACTAAACCCCAATCAATTTGCTTCTGAAAATAACAGCAAAAGCAAATCGTGTATAAAACCAACCAAACAATTATAAAATTCATTTTCAAAGTGAACAAAGAAAACTGGCAGCAGCGGGATTCGAACCTGCGACCTCCGGAACACCGCACCGGCGCTCTACTAACTGAGCTATCTTGCCCTATGTTGGCGGTCTCCCAAATTGTCAGTATCTTTGTTCAGATGTACGCTAGTCTAAGTCATAAACCCAGAATGCCGTATAGCCAGGAATCACACCCAATTTTACGATACAACCTGATGGGAAGCGACATTGTGGGGATCACTCAACGACTTTTAAACTTATAATTCGTCAAACAATCCACAAGGGAAAATGACTAGGTAAATTTGAATACATTTTCAATATACCCTTTTATCCCTATACCCTATACACTCTCTAGACTATTGTTACCTAACACATCCCCCCTACAGATCTGAAAATAATTCCTGAGATTCCAGGAACACAATGACCAACACAACCATATGATTTTCAAAGTGAACAAAGAAAACTGGCAAGAGCGGGATTCGAACCTGCGACCTCCGGAATACCGTACAATTCTACTTATAGAATTCAATTAATTTGGAGCATGGGCGGGTGCTTAAAATTTGGGGCGGGTGCTTAAAATTTGGGGCGGGTCGGGTGTGGGTCGGAGGGGGGGGGGGGGGGGGACGGGGGGCCATATGGCCAAACCAATATTTATTGAAGTAGTACGGTAATAATTAAATACCTAATACATGTAGTTTATTGTTGCCACCAACTCTACATTTAGACCTTACTCCCCCCGGGACCTTTGTTAGTCTGTATTTGACCCTAGGTTTCATGATGCAGCAGTTTTCTTGAAATATTGTTAATAAATAACTTGCTGGCACGTAGCCAGGCGTTTGGTGCATAAAAGGAACACATCTGAGCCAAATTAACCTTTGAAAAATTGGCGCGGAGGCAATTACATGTATGTTGAAGTGTGTTGAAATGTATCACAAAGCGATTCTGTGCTATCGATATTTCATCATTATATTGATCATCTGGCCTTAGCATTAACTTGTGGCGTCGAAAGGGGGGGGGGGGGGGGGGTAAGGGGATAAGGGGAAAAAGTCCCCCCCCCCCTGGAAATTTAAAATAAGGATAGAGAAAAAAGAGGGTCGAAGTCAAAATGTCGTACTCAATTCGGTCGATTCACAACTCAGTGCACCGCCAGCGGCATGCAAGCCGGGAAAGGCCAATTTCCCACTTCCGGGAAAGAAGAAAAAAGTATGGAATTCTATTGCTGCCATTTAGGGGCCTACGCGTCGCATGTGTGGCATTGTTGCTTCAAGTTGGGTCCGCAGCCGTTTGCGCCGTCAACGGCGCATAGTCGCGTCGTACCGTCGCATAGTCGTGCCGTCGAGTAGTCGCGTCGTGCCGTCGAGTAGTCGCATTGTCGCATTGTCGCATTGCTAAATTTTGGGTCCTTAGCCGTTTACGCCGTAAACCCTGAAAATCAACAATGCGACAATGCGACTATGCGACGGCACGACGCGACTATAAGACGGCACGACGCGACTATAAGACGGCACGACGCGACTATACGACGACACGACGCGACTATACGACGGCCGTATACAAACACAAACAGTACAAAACTATGCGACGGTACGACGCGACGGCACGACGCGACTATGCGACGGCACGACGCGACTATGCGACGGCACGACGCGACTATGCGACGGCACGACGCGACTATGCGCCGTTAACGGCGCAAACGGCTGCGGACCCAAGCAACACTGCCACACATGCGACGCGTAAACGGCAGCAATGGAATTCCATAGTTTAGTAGGTTATCGTAGCATTTGTACACTCTACTGTAATGTATAATGAGTTATTTCCGTTTAGTCTGGTTCCCACTTCCCATTTATTTCTGTTAATGTGTAGTTAATTAATAGCAAACTACCTTCCAGTATTAACTTTTCCGTTTTTCTAAAAAAAATGGTGCCCGTAAAAAATGGCAGTATTTACAGACTTTTCACATAGGCATCCTTGACGCTAATCCCATCTTGACACTTCAGCAGATGAAGGCTAGTTTGAGTGAGCATCTGCTGGAGAAGCCCGGGGCCGTTTCTACTGCCACCATACTGTATAAACCGGATTACGTGTACATCGCACGTAGTTTCATGCAAGTTCGTGTGGAAGTTGGTCAGGGCCCGTCCAGGAAGCTTGACTAACATGAATATATCAATCCAAACACGCACATAAGGGTGCAGGGTAGTAAATAGGCCCATCAAGATTGCCTCACATTTTGTATGGTCTGAAATTATTGTTAATAAAAGAGCGTTTTGAGAGCAATGTAATTGAGGGAATGGAAGTGTACCACGTCATCAATCTGGGATTGCATGCTTCTGATTATGTGTATATTTTGAATGAACTGGCCGCGGAGAATCGGCCCTTGGTCATGGAGTGAAGGTTTGTTTTTTCAAGATTTTTTCTTCAAAATGGACGCTCTGCGAGTTAAACTCGAGCACTACTTTTATAGATGGTTTTAGAGAGAAATATCACACCACAATTCATCAAATAACCCCCACCCCACTTTGCCCATCACCCCCACCCCATAAATTGAAACGAAAGTGAAAGCATAGAGAACTACCTCACATTTGCTGCCTGTAACACGGGGAAACCACACTGCATCATGAGCAAACTGCTTGAATTTGTATGAATAAAAGATAAGTTTTACTGTTCAGCATTTGCTAACCGAAATGGTATTATATAAGTTATCCCACGAGCGCCGAGTGGAACACGGAATAATGTAGTGCGTCCGTGTCCCATATTCCACGAGGCCGAAGGTAGTCTTGGTTCCAAGACCTTCGTGTTCCCTTTTTTCCTTCCGAACGAGGGCGCTGTTTCTCAGTAAATCGATTCTGATTGTATTCGATAATGTTTTATATTACGCGTTCTGACAAGAATCGATTCTACTGTTCTTTGCTCGGTTCTTCACTTCCACGAAGGTCTTGGATATTTCTGTCCGCGGGTCTTAACTTTTTCATTACTTTTTCGACATTCTCCCCCGACTTTCCGGGGGAGCCAATCAGCGATTGAGTTTGACCTTGACAAATGAATTATTCATAACTTGGCGAGCATGCACGATTAAATAGGACGCGGTGCGGTCATCACCCTCTGGGTGCGGTTTTTTGTGTATGTGTGTTGTGTTGTCTGGAAATTTGAATTCACCGCGCCCGGGCCCGACGCGTCGACCGTTGTATTGTTTTGGATGAAGGATTGCGCGATCCGCGTGACCCAGTCTGTCATGTCTGTGGGAAATATTTTTTAAGTTGACGTGTAGGCGGCACGACGTACGTGTCGTTAAAATCCGCGAAGTATCTGTAGTGCAGCTGATTTCTGTAGTGCAGCTGAAGTTTATTTAGACATTAAATAAAGTGTAGGCCTATACGAAATATTTGTGCGGATGATGAGTGAACATGTGAGGTATATTTTAATACTTCCGAATGCAAATTTAGAACTATAACCTTTGATGACAGCCAGTGTGTTTACGTGGTTACTATTCAACATGTAATAGAAAAAATACATGCAGTAGTCGGTGTACATATATTGGTTAAAAGAACTACATCACAATTGATTTCATTACATTCATAATTGATCATTTTCAAAAAAAAATGTTAACAACAATTTGTATACAAAGGAAAACATATCAGAAAGGATTAACAAAAGGTGATACATACGGCGTACATAATAGCCCAACTTTTATAGTTAAATATAATCCCAACAATTTTTTCGACAAGAAGAAGTGTTGATAAGTAAAGGCAAAAACATAGATTTCGGGGTTGTGGGGATGGGGAATATATCTCCACCCACACACACTTTATGACAAGATCACCCCTAGACAATAAAACCAGGCAGAAGAAAAAAATTAAAATAGACCAGGAGGTAATTATAAATTTCATATGGAAATTACAGTAGAATTGTCGGAAAGAGGGTTAAATTTGGGTTTGTGTATGGACCATAATTAATACATGTATAATAAACAGCGTAGTGTCCAATCCCCCCCCCCCCCCCTTCGAAATTTTCAGTTGGTTGGTTTTGGAAATGTCATGATAACCCCCCCCCCCCTTTTCCTGGTCTCCACACATGTCATAGTAAAATCATGGAGGCGCGCTTGAGTGAAGGTAACAATTTATGAGAAGGTATTACCCGATGACATGTACATTATATATTGTGCATGTACACTGTATGAGCTAGAACACTGGTGTATAAACATGTGAGGTGATAAACTTAAAAAAGACTTCAGAATGGAGGACGTCCCAGCCAGTTTGTATAAATAAATGTATTATACATTTTTTTAAATGCCACATGTACATGTAATGTTGATTTTTTTTACACTGAGTAGTATAATGACCGGTACATCTGCCAATTTAATTTTTCAGGATGGAAATTGAAAATACATGAAAAAAGAGATGTAACAAATGGTGTGTTTCATATTTCTGATGAACTCTGTGGCAGTTCTAACCTTCAATGGTAAAGTATATGTTAACATAAATGTAACTTTACAATAATGGTTTAAAATACATTTTATCCAGTGAAAAATTATGTTTACCTCAAGAATTAAAATAAATGAGTGAAGTTAACCATCTACTTTGATTTTAAATCCACTGCATTTAAGTGGTTTGCTGGGCTTGCTATTTCAGACTTCTCTTCTTCATGTTCACTTTTTCAAATATTAGTATATTATATGGATTACTATACACATGTAGGAATGTAATGTATTTAGTGGAGGAATTTTTTATTGGGAGAAATATAAATAAATAAGACAATGATGAATTTAAGCTCCAAGTGACCTTGAAGACAAAGTGAGTAAAAACGTTTTTTAGTCAAAAGTTGACCAAAGACCGTCCTGTAAATTGTGCATGCAACTAACTGGACTGAAATATCCAATACAATACTGGGCCTGGCCATGGCTGGCTGCAAAAAAAGGCACCACATGTTTGTACATGTAATTAAACAAGACTGGCAAAAATCAATCTTTGATAAAAAATAATTTAAAAATTTGACTATTCTGCATTTATTCATTCACATTGGCTAATTAACATCACAGATTAAAGTGCACACCTGCAGGTAAATTATCATTATCTCATTCTGGGACGTAGCAAGAAAGATCAGAAACTCCCAAGTTATTCAAACTTGAAGTTCAAGTACGTATACGTACACTATACAATACAATCCACAGTGTTCAAATGTGGATGTACATTGTACATAAATACATGTACATGTACATTGTATGTAGGCCTACAAGTGGCTTTTGTACACAGTAGTACATCCACGTTCTTTTTCAAACGGTATTATATTACACGTCGCGTCGTCCGCAGGCGCATTTTGCATAATTGGGGCAATCGGTCAAACTTAACCATGGAGGTCAGACCAGTCACGTGATATGAATGATGCATGTTTAGCCACGATTTCCATAGTCGGGTCCCGCCCCCAAAAGTAAGAAATATCCAAGACGTTACTGTAACTCCGTGATGGATCGCGCGCTCGCCCGCTGGTGACAGCCTGTAAATTGCGCCCTCTGTTGATGACAAGTATCAGACAGTAACGTCTTGGAACCAAGACTAGGCCGAAGGCCGAGTGGAATATGGGACACGGACGCACTACATTTTCCGTGTTCCACGAGCGCGAGTGGGATAACGAATTTATCTTCAAGCAAACTTGACGCGCAGTAAAGATGGAACACGCACGGCGCTGTGCGCGAAACCTGTACCACGTACACGCACACATCATTAACAGCCAGCACTATCCTAGCCTGCAGGAGAAACTGGAGCTATCTGGAAAACGTAACAAGTGTGCGCCGAAGACGCGACGATCCACATGGGACGCAAACGCGCAGCTTTTGAATTACTAATGGATTGTGCAGCACTGCGTTTTGCGTATCGCGCAATTCGCAGAATTAGAACAGCGCAATTCGGAGTGTGTATATGGGCCATGTTATATGAGTTTTTATCACACTCTCAGCTGCCACGGATCGACCAATCAAGATCGAGGATTCAAGTTTGCTTGAAGATAAAATGCTTTATACTTGCATTTAATGGTTCATTACAATAAAGTCTCCATTGGGTGATTTTATACTTGTCTCCTTACGGGGTACCGGGAAGAAAGGGTAACAATGGGGACATGAACAGTATTTAGCATTTATAATCATCTTGATAAATGGAAAATAGGCCTAGAATCAACATGTTTCATTCTCCATTCTGTCATAAGTGAGACATGATTATTCAAAGGACAAAAAGTAATTTTTGTCACAAAACTACTGCATACACTATAGCATAGTGCAGTTTGGTTTTATATTCATTCGGTCGAGCGATTATGAAGTCATGGTTCGCCATCAACCGTTTCGTTATTTTGAACATGAACTGGGAATGTAATAATAACATTATTTAATAATGTTAGGATAAAAGAAATTCTGTACATGAATTGCCTGACAAATTACCTATTAAAATGATCAAGAAAGTGTGTTTCTGGACTAAAAAACAGCAATTTGACATGATTTTTGCGCACACACATTCCCTCAATTCTGATTGGTCAGCTGCCGCATAATGAGATTCACAGTAGATTCTATGTGAATAAACAAGTAAGAAAGGGAGCTTTGTATAATTAATTATGTACAGTTTACAATTGCGCAGTTGTTGATATTGTAACAAAAATCGCTTATTTTTATTACAACCTACCCATGAGTGAAATAGATTCAGCTAAGTAACATTAGAGTTTGTCTTTAAACGATACAGTCAAAGATGATGCTTATTTGAAAGTTCACATTTTATTGTCACTGACTGGACTTACCCACTGTTCGTGAGAATTCATGACAAATCCTTGATGATTATAGATGCATTTAATTAACTTAGATGACTTACCAATGAACTTAAAGTTGTTATTCCCTACAGAAAGTTGAGCGAGTTTACGACAGTGATGTATGCATAACGTAACTGGTTAAGGACCGCTGTGAGTTTGTTCACAATGCACGTAATGCCGAACACACACATATCTTTTGTGCAGTAATTAGGATTTGTACGTAAAACAAATACTGTACATACTTCTATGCAATCGACTGATCGATGTGAGTGACTAATTTGCATACGCTACGCGCAGTCTGGCCAATCTGAGTGCGTTGCCCTAGATTTACGCTGCCAAAAAGTATATAAGGCGCACGGTTTTTACATTCGGGGAACTGTTCGCTTCCAGAACAGTTCCCAGCGAAGAAGAACAAGACGGCTAGCAAGTGCCATGAAGAGTAAGTCGGCTACAAGAGCCGTGAAGATTAATACAAGAATAAGTCGGCTACAAGAGCCGTGAAGATTAATAGAAGAATAAGTCGGTTACAAGAGCCGTGAAGATTAATAGAAGAATAAGTCGGTTACAAGAAGAGCCGTGAAGTTAATAGCAAGTTAATTGAGCCACGTATTATGAATGCAAGCGCCAAGCACAGTTTGCGTTAGGCCAGTTTCCCCACTGATGGCGATATGCAAAAGGTCACTCAACTCGATCCAACAGTGAACATTGAATGTAATTTCTCCATTGATGATTTGATTTCACCGTGAGATTCTTCGAATAAATTATACTGATTTGCCGTTGAAATACAAGATGGTTTCCTCGCTACAATTTCTACATTGTCCGCTGAGCATCATTGTCTGACCCGTGTGTCAAGTTGTTTATGTATGTCCGTTCATGAATACTGCAATTGTCGACATAATTAATTAGGATTGGTTCTACGGTGTGACTGAAACAACGATGATGGCCCTGATTCTCAACTATACCCCCTCCCCTATGGCCCCGTCCATATAGTTTGACCTTCGAGACGCCCTTCCCCTAAACCCCTTTTCCAATCTCCGCCCATTTTGTAAACCTTCATCACACGTACACGGGCAGCTACCGGTTCTGTGAAGCACGCCCTCTGTAGCCAACGTGCGCTGAGCTCCGCAGTGAACAGCCGTCGAGCCGTAAGTATACGGTGGGTATCGCATCTACAGTACCAGGGGTGTGAACAATCATTCTCTGAACGGGTGTTCCGGGCCCGTTACAGTTTGGTGGCAGCGGTGGGATCTCGACTGAAGGATTTTTGATTCAACATTAGACTACGCTACCAAGAAAGAAGAGGAAAATGGAGACTTCAGACCCCGAGATCCAATTCGGACCCATCCCGGAAGGAATTGAGAATGAAGATTGTTCTGCAGAATTAGTCATCGTTGGGGCAGGCGATGCATCCACATCAGTACCACATAGTTTACAGCAGGAGCAAGAAGAAATCAGGAAAATGAGAGAAGAAAACGAAGATTTGAAGAAGGAGATTGAGGCTTTGAAGATTCGTGAACTAAGTCTGACTCCAGTGCAAAGTACCCCAGTGATGAATGGAAATTTCGGACCAAGCAAGGCAAGATGCAGTACTACAGAAAAACCAAAGGTTCGTCCAGCCACGTTTGACGGGTCTACTTCATGGACTGATTACAAGGTACAGTTTGAGCTATTAGCAGAGCTGAACGGTTGGGAAGAATCGGCAAAAGCAGTCTACCTAGCAGCGAGTCTTCGTGGATCGGCACAATCAGTGTTGGGAGATTTAGAAGATAAAAGAAGACGTAATTACAGTGCCCTCACAGCAGCACTGGGGCAAAGATTCGGACCCGAAAATCAGACAGAATTATTCCGGGTACAGCTGAAGAATAGAATAAGGAAACGTGAAGAAACACTACCAGAACTTGCTCAAGCAGTGAGACGATTGACCAGGCAAGCTTATCCATCTGCTAATTATCAACTACGGGAGACTCTTGCCAAAGAACATTTTATTGATTCGTTACAAGATTCTGATGTTAGATGGAGAGTGTTCCAATCTAGGCCAGAAAGCCTTGAAGAAGCAGTGAGAGTAGCTGTAGAGCTAGAAGCTTTTCAAGCGGCTGATAGACAAAGGAACGGGCAAAGAAAGCCCAGTGCCCGCATCGTTAACGCGGATGACGGCCGGCAGAGTGACGAAACCAGTCTACAGAGACAGATGGCATCATTGAAAACGAATATCGAGAAAATATTGGCAGATGGTTTGAAAAATCTACAGGGACAGCTTAATTGTGACAAATCGAATTCTGTGCAGAATAACACAAGAGCCCCTACACAGCTGATGCAAGAACGAAGGGAAAATCGGAGACCAATAATTCAGTGTTGGAACTGCAATGATTTTGGCCATATCAGCAGAGAATGTCCACAGCCCCGGCAACGGCCGATTAAGTTCAACCAAACAGACCAGCAGGGAAACGGAAGGCAGTCGAGCCAATGGGCCAACGCTCGACTAAACAGAGCAGGCCCGAACAGAACAAACCAGCATTAGCAACACGATCCTTGGCAACCGGCATAGATGGTCTATACATGCGAGGTTGCATTGAAAATATAGAGGTTACTTTCTTAGTAGATACGGGAGCTAACATCACAATTATAAAGCCGGACATTTACTACAAGATTCCAGAGTCGAAGAGACCGACGCTGGAAAGCAAAACAATTGAAATGGTGATGGCAGACGGTAAACCACTTTCATTCAAGGGCCAAGGACAGTTTAATATCAACATTGACATTGACGATGAAACGGAAGTTCAACATAAAGTGTGGGTAGCTGATATTGAACTCGACGGTATCCTGGGATACGACTTCTTGAGCAAATACAACTATCAGCTGGAATGTGGCAAAGGAGTAATGAAATTTAAAGGAGCATCAGTAGAATGCTCAGCTAAACCACAGATGACAGTTTGCCGTGTAGTAGCAGACACGACTGTTTGTATTCCACCAGGAGGCGAAGTAATTCTTCTTGGCAGGATAGTGGGAACAACTGAGGTTGGAATGGCCATTATGGAACCAGCTGCGAAGTTCGTACAGAATCACGAGGTGATTGTTGCTAAGGCATTAATTGATACACAGGAGAAACAAGTACCGGTGCGTCTACTGAATTTGAAGGATGAGTATGCCAAGATATTCCAAGGGACAAACCTTGCCACCTGCGAGCCAGTAGCAGAAATAATAATGGACGTGGAAAGAGAGAGACCACGCACCGCAGTGTGCCAGACACGTGAAAGTGAGGAGCAACCATTGACTCCCATCGTACCAGATCATTTAGCTGATTTGTTCACAAGGTGCAGCGAAAACTTTGATGGAGAGCAACGGGAGCAGTTCAAGAAAGTTCTGCTGCGTCACCAAGATGCGTTTGCAAGTTCATCTGAAGATTTGGGCAAGACGTCGGTATACAAGCACCACATTGGCACGGGCACAGCACCACCAATACGACAGCCAGCCCGGCGATTGCCAATTCACCAGAGAGCGGAGGCTGAGGCAGAAGTGGACAAGATGTTGAAGAAGGGTATAATTGAGCCATCTTCGAGTCCTTGGGCGTCACCCATAGTTCTCGTGAAGAAGAAAGACGGCACTATCAGGTTTTGCGTGGACTACAGAAAGTTGAATGCCGTGACCGTTAAAGATTCATACCCGCTACCAAGGATTGACGACACCCTCGATGCGTTATCCGGTTCTACCTGGTTTTCAACACTAGACCTTCAGAGTGGATATTGGCAAGTTGAAATGACGGAGGAGGACCGTGAGAAAACAGCCTTTATTGCAGGCAATGGACTTGGGTTCTACCAGTTTAAAGTCATGCCCTTTGGTCTCTGCAACGCGCCCGCCACCTTTGAAAGATTGATGGAGAGAGTACTGACAGGACTTCAGTGGCAAACTTGTTTGCTCTATTTAGATGACATTGTGACATACGGACGAAGTTTTCAACAGGCCCTGGAGCGACTAGAAGAAATTCTAGTAAGACTGAAATCCGCAGGGTTAAAGTTGAGCCCGAAAAAGTGCCAGCTTTTTCAGCGAAGTGTTTCCTTTTTAGGACACGAAGTTTCAGAAAAGGGAATTGCCACCGACAAGTCAAAGACCAAGACAGTTCAAGACTGGCCGACTCCAAGGAACGTGACTGATGTCAGAAGCTTTCTTGGATTGTGCTCGTACTATAGAAGATTTGTGAAAGGGTTTGCTGAAATTGCAAAGCCACTCCACCGACTGACAGAGAAGCAGAACAATTTCATATGGACGGAAGAATGCGAGACAGCCTTCAGACAGTTAAAATCAGCCCTCACATCAGCGCCGATTCTAGCCTATCCTGTGAGTGATGATGCAAGTGGTTTCATCTTGGATGCAGATGCAAGTAACTTCGGCATTGGTGCGGTTTTATCGCAGATGCAAGACGGGACTGAGAAGGTCATCGGGTATTTCAGCCGGACGCTGACGAAAGCTGAACGCAGATACTGTGTCACACGGAAAGAACTTCTTGCAGTAGTGGCGGCAACAAAACACTTTCATCATTACTTGTACGGGAGAAAGTTTCTGATACGAAGTGACCACGGAGCATTAAGATGGATGATGAACTTCAAGAACCCCGAGGGTCAGACAGCAAGATGGTTGGAGGTAATGAGTACATACACGTTTGACATACAGCATCGACCTGGCATAAAGCACGGGAATGCAGACGGCTTATCTCGTCGGCCTTGCGATGATTGTGAACAGTGTGACAGAGTTGAGCGTAATTCGGCGCCACGACAAATTACACACAGTATGAGAATTCCTCGTAACCATGAAACAAGAAAAACAGACGAGAAATCATTGGCTCATACCGAAATGGAAGATGGGAGCCAGATGTCGACACAGGTGGACTGTGATGTAAATTTAGCAGACGGGGATAGTGGCAATAAGGGAGATGATGATTCTCGAGATGGCACGAGGGTAGAAGAGGCCCAACGGTGCGCTATCATGGACTTGGAGGAACCCAAGGAGAATCGGCAAGAGAAGTTCTGGAACGGTGGTTGGTTTGAGGATGACCATGATACACACGCCGCCATGGATTCTTTGGGCAAAAATGACCCTGGAGAGAAGTCCGGAAATGGTGAGGGGCTGCAGGACAGCCGGGGATGTGTAGCCGTGAACGTTTGCCGTGGTGAAGCGTGTTCAAAGAAGTCAGAAGATGATGTAGAGTGCACAGCCAGAGACTTGAGACAGTCGCAGTTAAAGGACAAGGCGATCGGACAGATAATCCGATGGAAAGAGTCCCGAGATGTGCTACCTAAATGGAGTGAAGTATCCCCAAGTGGCGAAGTGATTAAACGATATTGGACGCAGTGGGACCGCCTACAAATGCGAGACGGTGTGCTGTACAGAAAATGGGAATCTGCGAGAGGGGACAGGATAACATGGCAGTTAGTCCTCCCTACGGAGCTCAGACGAGAGATAATGCAGCGACTCCACAGCGACCCGACATCAGGTCATCTAGGCAGAAACAAGACGCTAGACAGAATTCAACGGCGATATTATTGGTATGAGTGGCGACAAGATGTAAGTCGACTATGTAAAACCTGCGATGTATGTGCAACACGGAAACAGCCGTTGAGAAAACACAAAAGTCCTATGAAACAGTATAACGTTGGTGTTGCTATGGAAAGAATTGCAATCGACGTGATGGGACCATTGCCTGTAACAGAAGACGGTAATAAATATATCCTAGTCGTGGGTGATTATTTTACCAAGTGGACTGAGGCATATGGAATTCCGAATCAAGAAGCAAAGACTGTAGCTACCGTGTTAATAGAAGAGTTTATTTGCAGATATGGAGTTCCTCTACAAATACACTCAGATCAGGGCAGAAATTTTGAATCAAAATTGTTTCAAGAAATTTGCCTAGCACTGAATATAGAGAAGACCAGGACAACAGCCCTTCACCCCCAATCGGACGGAATGATAGAACGCTTCAACCGGACCTTGGAAAACATGTTGTCGATGTTTGTGTCGGACAACCAGAGGGACTGGGATAGATGTTTGCCCTACGTCATGATGGCCTACAGGACTTCCGTGCATGAGACAACGGGATGTACGCCCAGCGAAATGATGATGGGTAGAGACGTTCGACTTCCAGCTGATCTACTGACAGGACAAGTTGATGATGACGACATTTGCGACGAGCCAGATGAATATGCAGAAAAACTGAAAAATCGGCTACAACAGGTGCATCAGTACGCTCGAGAACACTTAAAGTTAGCCAGTGATCGACAGAAGAGAAATTATGATCATAAAGCCAACTCAGGAGGATACCACGTAGGTGACGCAGTGTGGCTTCATAATCCACGGAAGAGGAAGGGATACTGCCCAAAACTACAACGACCATGGGATGGCCCTTATGTGGTAACAACCAGACTCAGCGATGTCACATACCGCATACAGAAAGGAGCCAAGGCCAAACCAAGGGTTGTTCATTGCAACCGTTTGAAGCCGTATCAAGGTGAAAATCCACCAACATGGCTGCCGTCTTCACAGCCAGAAAGCTCAAAAGTTGGTGAAACTTGCGAAATTGATCCTGCACAGGAACTGTGGACAGTTTTCGAGGCAGAAGTTGAAGATACACGGCCTAAAAGTGGACTTGAGGATTCAATCACGGCAGAAACACCGGGAAACAGTAGAAATCCAGAGCCCAGGAGAAGTCAGCGAAATCATAAAGTTCCAGCGAAGTTTCGAGAATACAGGCGCTACTAAGAATGAATTAATTATAAAAAAAATAAATAAATAAATAAAAACAACCAACGAACAGGCGCCACCACTAGATAAATGTAATGAAAAAGCCTTAAGTTTAAATTTGCAAGTTGTAAGTGTGAAGAGTAGAGCAGTACGCAAAAGCCTGTACTGAATTGAGGCGTGGCCACCACGGGCGAATTTACATATCCGTGACAGCTAGCTCCACCCATAAGGTTGAGCGCGCGCACCATGCCAGTCGACGATAGAACATTATCATTTGCAGCCAGCTGGTCATTGACACAGAAGCAAGATGAAGTTCAACTGCGTTTTCTGTAAATCCATCTTCCGAAACTGGAGGGACCTGAGACGCCATACAGAGCAAATGCATCGTAGCCGGGACGATAGCTGGAGATGCGGCTTGTGCAACTACAAGACCCACAATGGAGACGACTACGACCGCCATCGCCGTCGAATGCATGGCGGAGGCGAGCGAAGGCGAGTTAGGCCGTGGACAGGAAAACAGAGTCCAAGAACGAGGGACGCAGGGAGGAGTGACCGGCGAGCGAGAGAGGAACCGAGGCCACGGCCAACAGGAAATCTGCCCTCTGCACCAAGCAATCCCCCTCCTCGACCTCAGGCGACCCTACAGCGAGTGGATGAGGAATACATCCAACTCCATCCCTCTCCTTCTGCAGACGAGTTGGACGCTTCATCCACCGAGCCGACTGGTCCGACCCTTACCACGGCAGAGCTGATGGAAATAATGGAGAGCCTGACGACCCCCAGCCCCCTATCTCAAGAAGCAAGCAGCCCCCCAAAGAAGGAAGTACCATCCCCTCTTCCCGCCGACCAGTCTATTGATGTCCCGCCGACTCCCCTCTCCCCCATGACCCAGTGGGTGGAAACAATGGAAGAAAATCTTTAAGACCTGCTTCCCCATCCTGAGTCTGAGGGAAGTTCAATGGCAGTGGCGGTGGCATTAGACCCATCACCAGCTAGTAACGAGCCTCCCGCCGAGCCCGACACACTAAAGAAATCCCCTGCAGTTGAGGAAACTCCGGCCAAACCCCCGACTCCGGAACCTGAAATTCCTCAGGGCCTGCCCCCAAACGACCCCCGGTTCGGCAGAAGTCGCCGCAAGACAGCGCCAAGGACCACCGCGGGAGCAGAAGTAGAGTGGATGAGGAAGCAAGCCTGCGAGGACCCCAGCGCAAGAAGGAAGAGGGAGGATGTACTCTATCCCATTGATTTTGGCATGACGATCCGCATGGTGACGGAAACGGCCACCTTCCCCGACGGCCGTATATTTTCATCTAGCTTTACGGAGTACACCCTGTCCTCTAATCCGGTGGCCCCACGAATCTGGAACCGGGATCATCAAGTTCACGAGGCGTAAATATTAATAGGACCCCCCTAATTCTTATTATTAAATTGTATGTGTTAGGCCCCTATTATAAATTAGAATTGAATTAAAACGTTTTGGGCCCTCAATGTAGATTAAAATGTTAGCATTGTTTTTAAAGGATACTGGCCTAAATCCGAGACAAAATGGCCTGAGATTTTACTAGTAAAATACCAGTTTGAGAAACTGTAAATTAATCATTCCTCGATTCTATGAAACCTGAGGCTTCGTTTTATGCTTGTTATATTTCCAAAATGTCTAGGGAAGTGCACAAAAACTGGTGTCAAACTTGACTTTATTATTTTTATTGGCCGATAAAATTGACGAGTCCATTTATATTTCTGTCATATCTGTGCGTTATCGATAGCCAGCATAAAACTGTGTAGTGAAATTAATACAATTTTGATACATTTCCCATACGCGCACCGCTGAAGTGGTCAAAAAGTGGCGAAAAGTGGCTATTTGACTTTGGCGCCCTTTCACGCCGCCTTCCCATGATGCACTGCTCAAGTTTTACTGGAGAAGTTAGAACAAGATGGCGGACAGTGATTGTGCGTGGAATGCAGCGAATTTCTGCAAGAAAAGTTAGTTTAATGAACATTTCGGAACTGTTAGCTGTATTTTCTGATCATAAACTTATAGTTATAGATACCGAGGCAGAGAATGTTTAAGGTAAATTAAGTGTCGTTTCTGGACGTTTTTGACAAGAAATTTGATTATAGATGTCGGGATTTTTTCTCGATTAGGCTGCGTCAGCACAGCGTATTTACGTATTGTAACAAGTGCAAGTGTATTGTACCATGGATCCGTCCTCCATGATTGTACTACTACTAGTCTAACGTTAGGCTAACGTTATACATGTAATAGGTTCTGGCACGGCTGAATTTAAGTGTATTTCCTTGCTATATGATTTAACTGAACTGTACTGAGAAGTGATGTATATGAAAAATAGACCAACTTGACCACCGTTGACTAAGTACTAGTACTAAGGAAATGTAAACACTAGCCAGTCTAGGACTAACGTTAGGGGCCTAAACATGCTAAAGATAAATTGAAAGTTAAATTTAAAATTATATTCGAATTCAACATTGAGGATACATTAAACATGTTAAATTACTTTGGTTGCGGACTATAACTTTGAAGAATTTCTAAATTGAACTCTAAAACTAACAAGCTTTTTGACATAAGCCTAACTACAATCAATTTAAATTTGAAATTGTTCATCAAATTTGTGTTCAGGGTATTGATTTGTTACATGTTTAGAGTTGCGGCCGAAATACCCTAAACTTTTCAATATTGTTTGGAATTTTAAACATATTGGATTAGATTTAAAATTTGAAAGTGGATTTGTATGTAAGTGACCGGAATTAAGGGAGATGCTGGAAGTTTTGTGTAACATTGAGCTTTTGTGTATTTAACAATTTCAGATTTTTGTCATACATGTAGTTTGATGCTAATTTTAAATGCGAGGACGCATTTGTATCTTAAGTAGGGGAGAGTGTAACAAAAATCGCTTATTTTTATTACAACCTACCCATGAGTGAAATAGATTCAGCTAAGTAACATTAGAGTTTGTCTTTAAACGATACAGTCAAAGATGATGCTTATTTGAAAGTTCACATTTTATTGTCACTGACTGGACTTACCCACTGTTCGTGAGAATTCATGACAAATCCTTGATGATTATAGATGTATTTAATTAACTTAGATGACTTACCAATGAACTTAAAGTTGTTATTCCCTACAGAAAGTTGAGCGAGTTTACGACAGTGATGTATGCATAACGTAACTGGTTAAGGACCGCTGTGAGTTTGTTCACAATGCACGTAATGCCGAACACACACATATCCTTTGTGCAGTAATTAGGATTTGTACGTAAAACAAATACTGTACATACTTCTATGCAATCGACTGATCGATGTGAGTGACTAATTTGCATACGCTACGCGCAGTCTGGCCAATCTGAGTGCGTTGCCCTAGATTTACGCTGCCAAAAAGTATATAAGGCGCACGGTTTTTACATTCGGGGAACTGTTCGCTTCCAGAACAGTTCCCAGCGAAGAAGAACAAGACGGCTAGCAAGTGCCATGAAGAGTAAGTCGGCTACAAGAGCCGTGAAGATTAATACAAGAATAAGTCGGCTACAAGAGCCGTGAAGATTAATAGAAGAATAAGTCGGTTACAAGAGCCGTGAAGATTAATAGAAGAATAAGTCGGTTACAAGAAGAGCCGTGAAGTTAATAGCAAGTTAATTGAGCCACGTATTATGAATGCAAGCGCCAAGCACAGTTTGCGTTAGGCCAGTTTCCCCACTGATGGCGATATGCAAAAGGTCACTCAACTCGATCCAACAGTGAACATTGAATGTAATTTCTCCATTGATGATTTGATTTCACCGTGAGATTCTTCGAATAAATTATACTGATTTGCCGTTGAAATACAAGATGGTTTCCTCGCTACAATTTCTACATTGTCCGCTGAGCATCATTGTCTGACCCGTGTGTCAAGTTGTTTATGTATGTCCGTTCATGAATACTGCAATTGTCGACATAATTAATTAGAATTGGTTCTACGGTGTGACTGAAACAACGATGATGGCCCTGATTCTCAACTATACCCCCTCCCCTATGGCCCCGTCCATATAGTTTGACCTTCGAGACGCCCTTCCCCTAAACCCCTTTTCCAATCTCCGCCCATTTTGTAAACCTTCATCACACGTACACGGGCAGCTACCGGTTCTGTGAAGCACGCCCTCTGTAGCCAACGTGCGCTGAGCTCCGCAGTGAACAGCCGTCGAGCCGTAAGTATACGGTGGGTATCGCATCTACAGTACCAGGGGTGTGAACAATCATTCTCTGAACGGGTGTTCCGGGCCCGTTACAATATACAAGGAATTCCTTGTAAAACAAAACACAATGTTTGTAACAGAGTTTCTATGTGGTTATACAGAAAGAAACTCTGTAAATCGTTGTACCACAACGTAATTTTTAACAGTGATGTAGCCTATTTAAAGCGCGTATTTGGAATAGCCTACAATGGCCGACTTTTCAATTTGCGGAATGAATTTGAGGTATTAGTTTGTTTAGAAATGACATGCAGTAATTTACCAGGTAATAAAGCAACATCAGAACCTTGTGATGTAATCGTTGCGATGTTATCGTGAACCGGTGATGTTTACTCGAAAACCAGAATTAATCCATTATGTTGTTTACAATGTTGTCTTTGTAACAAAAAGGTCCATGATTATAGATGGGCACATATGGCCATCAGCCTACTTATTTTTGTCGAGTGAGGGTGTTATTCATTAAAGGGACACATTGCCTTCAAATGTCATGAAATTTTACTGTTTGGAAATGTTCCTTATCTTTTATAAGAGTTGTTCATGCAAAAAAACACGTATAATGTGTTGTAATTAGTGATTAGTGATTACGAAACAAAAACATTGGCCGCTTACCCCTGACATCTGACCCGCGATACATAGACGTATTTCCAGTACTAAATACCACCGTCTAATGCGCAAAATACGCTGTAAGAGTCTTTAGGCTGGCGCCGCAGCCAGTGGCCTTGTGAACCTATCAGATGATCGCCAGGTACAATTCTCTACCTCTCGACATATCGCCAGTGCTGCGCGCCGTGCCACAGTACATCAAAATGGATCAACAGAACGTACTTCAACCAGATGCGACTGGAAATACGACTGGTGAACACAGTCCGCCATTTTGTGGAGTCAAAAATTTGGTTCTACAAAATGGCGGACTGCTATTTGTCACGAAATTAAACAAAAACCACGCAATTTGAAGGGATAGTTATGTGAATCTTTATATTCTACTTTTAAAAAAGCTTCCCAACCATATCCATTTCAGTTTTATAGCCTAAATCGCAAAATCCAAAGCAATGTGTACCTTTAATCACTGGCAAAAAGCATTGTTTTTCCCTATACAGGAATTCACCGACGCCATTTTTACAGTAGTGCTGCGCTCGCGTGCTGATTGCGCGCGTTCTTTAATTTCAGTCGCGCGCGCATTTTGGCAAGTTGTAAACACCCTGTGCGTGCGTCTAACATGCACGCGAGCGCCTCGCCACCGCAGTAAATGCTTCTAATTTTGGTCGCCGGATTCGTCTATACATCCATGTTTATACAGACGAAATAACAAGCGCGTATTTATAATAGCCTACAATATTCTAAATGAATTAAGAAACACATCGTCACAAACATCAGCAGTCTTTTCCGCATACCGAAGGGCATAACAGTTTGTGTTTAGATATTACGTCCCCATCTAATTTTAGTAATTTATCATAATTAAACATCCCAGAAGCGGAGATCAGTCATAGCCTACGTCGGTAAAATGTTATCAAGCTGTAACATCGCAGAAGAATCTGAACTCGAGATAAGAATTATGGCAAGTGATATGAGTGTTCAGGTTGCAATAAATCACAAAATACGATTACCAATCAACTTGCAGTTGAATATCGACAAGTGTATCACAGGAGTATGTTAAAGAGTCTCCGTCTACGCCCGCAGGACTATAGCGGCATTTGTCAAAAGCATAATACACAGGCAACTGCAATTGATTTTTTTTGCGAAATAAATGATCAATTTAATTACCGTGCAGGTATTTTTTTAAAATTTGTATCTCCATCGGCTTCCCAAGATTAAACCAGTGCACAGTCTTTTGGCATTCGCAGGTTATATTCCCAAGCTTGGTAAACAGTCTATTAGTTTACACTTAGCCTACTTCCTTGTCAATTTTATTGGTCTCTATATACTACCCCCGCATACAACGTGAAATATTGATAATAACTAAACAAGGCGTCAATTTCATTTGGGTGTTGTTTTTCATAATGCAACCGAGAGAATCGGAATCTGTTTCTGCGAATCTTCGTGGACCATGACTGCAGTGTGATATACAGGTACGTGGTGGAATCGAAAAGCTCTGGAGTGGAAAGGCGTATTCAGAGGACGTATTACCTTATTTTTTGTATTCTAACCAAGACACTTTTTGACTTTTTTCCAATAGCCTAGGGTGTTTGGATTCTTGTAGCCGTTTGGACCGCCATTGTGGATCCGGGCAAAGTCCTCGCAGGTAGGGGTGTGTCTCAGACGACACTTGGTGGCGTATCGCATCATGTAGCCCTGCACAGCTCTCTCGCTGCAGGAAAAAGTTTCCGTGCACTTCTTCCAACCTATCAGGTCAACAGGAAAACAGAAGAAAATATGCTATATGTACATATTGTGTATAAAATGTTGTGGGTTCCAGTGCATTTGCATACCCAGGCTATATTTCAAGATATTTAAATTTTGGGGAGACTAGAACAAAGTGAGAATTGTATGGAGGCTCAAAAAATGTTTAATTAAATTTCCCATTTTTTTCAAAGACTGGTGCAATTTTGATTAACATGCACTGCAAAAACTGTGTTTAGCAATAAACACTTTTCTAAAACAGTTTCTTGCTATCAGTTTATAAACATGTTTATATGCTAATATGTTTAGTGTGTTGACCGATAGTGTTTAGCCATTGAACATTGATGTTTAGGAATTGGACACGTAATATTTAGCTCATAAACATGTTTACAATTAAACTGATAGTAAGACACACACACATGTGCGTTTTCCTATACTTACGAGGACCATGAATGGAACCCTTCCTGTGTTCCCTTTGTTTGTACTTTAACTTTTTCCGAACAGCTCCCATAAGGTTTGTACACGAAATTCTCCCGAGGACTCGGCCCAAGTCCTCGGTGTCATTGTTATCCCTGATCCCCCATTGTCCCAAGTCCTCTCTCGTATGCGTATGTCCTAACCCACTCACTGTGCCCCTTAAAAAAAAGTTATAAACTACAAGTGATGACTGTAGCCCAGTGTATTTACTTCCATCGAGATCGCCCCCTTTCAGCCGTGCATCCTGCCAGTATGGCAATTTGATCTGGTACGGACCACAGGACAGCGAGCCACCATCCATCCTGCATACTGGATTGGGCATCTGGCAATTCGATTCCACATTGCAGATGCATCTCATGCAGTTGGCTTGTACAGGGCCCACAGAGACAGACGCATTGACGCTGGTAGTAGCGGTGTATTCTGTTGGGAAAGTAGAGTTCTAATCAAGTCAATCTCAGGCTAATTACGACACGCAAGGTAGAGGGGATGAACAATGACAAAGGAATGTGTTGTAACAGTTAGACTGAGTAGCTTATAACTCAACTTGGCTTGATTTAAATCGGATTTGTTTTATTTAAATCGATTTTTTTGATTTATTTTTACCATCGTACCATTGGCATAAAACATTTGTTTCAAATAAGTCAATTTAAATGACCATCATTGAAAGTCAACAAAAACCACACACAATTGTTCATGAAATCAGTACTGAAATCCCTTTCATTGATTATATTCTTTTCTAGAATACAAAGTTTGTCTTAAAATCTCTGTTACAGCATCACCATCATACTGCACATTTCTCATCCAAGTTGATAACAGGAACCCCCCTCCTCTCTACACACAACCATGGTGGAATAAAACTATTTAATGCAGCCACCGGGGGGGGGGGGGGGGGGGGGGTCAGGTCATGTCGGGGATATCAATTGATAGGCGCATTATTACAGCATGAGTTATTTAAACCTATGTAGGCCTACATGTAAGAGAGGAATACTGTATATCATACATGCAGGTAGTACATTACACCCACAATGTACTTCAGAATCATATGCATTGTACACAAGATAAATGTAGTACACTGTTTCAGGAAACTGGCCTTATACATCCCTTCAGAGTGGGTATAAGCGATTTAAAGTAAATGACAGTCAGGTTTGAATAACAGAAATTGTTTTTACATAAAAAACAAAACCAGAAATAAAAAAAAATAGAAACGTGATTTTTATTAGTGATTTTTAAACAAAAATTCCAGTGATTTCAATCGAGTGATTTAAATCAAACAACCCTGCTTGTGACGACTTCATCAGAACGGAATAATGCTCATGAAATATGGGCAAACACTCAAATTTGAATTAAAACAAAAAGCACACTAAAACAAACTAAACTTAAATACTGTTTAGTACTATTCGGGAGGTCTAAACACTTCTGCTAAAGAAAACACGGTGCAAATATTATGCGGGAGCATGCACTAGGGGGCGGGTGGGTTATAGGAGTCAAGATGACGTCAGTGGCACCTTTTAATGCTGCATTCCCAGCGCCTGAATTACTTAACAGGCCTAATGGTGGTGTACTTTTGCGTTTTATTAAAAACACATTTGGGAGGGGCAATGGTATAGTCTGGTCCTCTGACCTGAAGATTCCCTGACGTCTAAATCTTAGGTCATGTAGTTCCCACGGTTTAAAATAGATCATGACGTGCAGTGTAAGTCCGAGTGACGTCAGTGGCATCATTCAAGTTTAATATTCTTGCAAAATCCGGTGGGCAAAGTACTGCAAGAGTATGGCATTGATTTTTCAGTTTTTATGTATAATTGAGAATTCAAATTGGGGATCTGTAACGGGCTTGAAATGCATTTTGTTATTGCGAACATCAACGTTAACAGCCGAATGTTACCGAAAACAAGTTTGGAAAACTTTGACATTTTCGGAAACGGGAGGAATTGCTCCCGTTTTCGTCAAGTGACATTCGGGCTACCGGACCTAATATATATCATCAGAAATATAATATTCATCAGAAATAGTCAGAATATTTTGGTCTGGGAATCGTGCATGGCCCCCGTTGCCCACTGGAACCGCCCACTAAGTCAATATTATTTAAAATACCGGTACGTGTACATTTATCTGAACATTATCACTTGCACTTAACCATGCATCTAAATAGTGACATAGGCCCGCTTTTACCCTTTTTATAGCGCGTCACACAACTAAATAACTACAACTGCACAAATACTAATGTGGCATTTCATTGGGTTGTTAAGCAGAAAACGAAGGGAATTGAGGCACTTATATTGCCAAATCAGACATCACTGCATGTCACATAAAGTCTGTCACGTAAGCCTGTACGTAGTTTTATTTTATTTAATTTACAATTACCCAGTACATCGAGTCATATGAATGCCTTACCTATTGTGGCAAGAGCCAGGGCAAGTATAACCAGACGCACCATGGTTTCTCCGGTGATCACATTCGAGTATGGTGGAACTAGTTTGGCTTCAGCCTTTATGTATGCTCTACAGGCACGTCATACGTCAACGCCTATTCTTTTACTCACGTGATCAAAAGTAGAGCGACCAAACCACTACACGTGACTGCCTTGGAGCGATCATCGTACATGTATTGCATACAGCAGGTTTTATCAACATCACTGCACGATCTTGTCCATTACGGAAGCGTATTTAGGACATGGCCAAGCCAAACAAAAGATTTACCGCCCACTATTTCGCCCGGGCGGATTAGTATTTTCCCCGGGCGGATTAGTATTCCGCCCGGGTGAAATAGTGGGCGGAATTTTATTTGTTGCCATGTCCTAAATATGCTTCCGTACAGAAGTCATAAACCCAGAATGCCGTATAGCCAGGGATCACACCCAATTTTACGATACAACCTGGGAAGCGACATTGTGGGGATCACTCAATGAGGATACGACTTTTTAACTTTGTTCACTTTAAAAATGTATTCAAATTTACCTAGTCAGTTTCCCTTGTGGATTGTTTGACGCACTATATATTTTAATATTTAGTTTGGAATGTTGTTGTTGTATATTTACACAAACGATTAAATAATATTCAAACAAAAAAATGCATCAACTGAATGTGTATATGCACAGGGGAAGCCAAGATGGCGTCTTTAATACACGCTCAGCATTCATTGCAAACTGGGTGTAAAAGTCTTGTTTGATTGTATGTGCAGTGTGGCTAGCACATCGAAACTTCGTGAGGCTTTTGGTCGAATGTTGAGGTCAAATACAGCTGAAACACACAAAGGTCGCGTCCACCAAAAAGTGGTCCACAGAGTGACGTTGAGCCCTCAGGAGACAGTGTCAGCACTGGCAGCCTTTTTGTGTTGTTCGCATGGAGTGAATAACCCGGCGGCTATCGCTGAAGAGGCAGCCGTATTACGTATATTAAACTGTTTATCGGCCTAACAACATTGTTTGTTTTACTTTGTGTATGGTTTAAAGTTGGACTTCCGGGAAATGTAAAAAAAATATAAAAAAGGCGAAGGGGTGTGGAGGACAACCAAACCATTTTTTGTTATGGCCTTATCCAACATTCAATTCCGTTGCCTGTAGGGATTCATGCAAAGTCAACAACCCCGAGTACAAATGCGATACACGAAAGGGCGCCCCGGGGATTTTCCGCTTTATAATGTATACAGCAGTGTTGTAGTCAAGGCCACAACCCCTGAGGCCGAGACCGAGGCCACAACCTCCGAGACCGAGGCCGAGGCCACAACGTCCGAGGCCAAGGCCGAGGCCACAACGTCCGAGGCCAAGGCCGAGGCCGAGGCCAGCTACTAAACACGTAATAAACTAATAATCCACTCAATCAAGGTTAAGATTTTGTAGGATTTTCTATTTTTAAATCAACGGCAGGTTCCCCAAAGGATATGTTCATGCATTTTAAGAACATAAGGGTCTCCAGCATCTGTTGGGATAGATTTGCACGGTGGGGCCTCATAATCCCGCCTCTGCTAAAAATGCGCTCCAGTGGAGCATTGCTGGCTGGAACATAGTCTTGGGCCCAAGACCCTTGTCGGAGGCGCCCGCGCGCCAAATTCACTAAACGTTGTGTCTTCTCGAAATCCCGGCTTCGTACGTGCGTTCTGGCCTCACGCATGCGTAGTTTACAAAATGCAGCCGGATCCGCAGCCGGTGTTTGTCAAACGTGCATGATTTTTGATCGCTCGCCACAAGGGTCTTGGATAAGTTGGCAGGCAATTCTTAACTTTTTCTGTACTTTTTGACGATTCTCTTTCGCTTTTCCGAGGGATCCAATCAGCGACCGAGTTTAAGCCTTATCATAAATTATTCATTACACGCAAATACATAGGACATGACAAGGCATCATGACCAGTCAGCGCGCAGCGTACTCGATAATGAGGTGCCCGGCGACGTTCTATTTGCAGCGAGTTGACGGTCTCGGACCTACGAGAATTCACGAGGTTTTTTGCGAGCGTTCGGTAGTGCCTCTAGAGAATAGATGGGAAGCCCATTTTCGCTGCAGTTTCCGGCCAACATGAAGTTGTGAGTAAACATTTCTTTCTGCATCGAATAATACAATTTTTAAACATTTTTTTCGTTGTTTATTAGAATTGTAAAATGAGGTATGAAAAATATAGTTTTTTAAACAACCTGCACGTTTTTGGTGATCCTGACTGTTTCGAGATATTTTGAGATGAAATTTGTCGTTTGCTGGACACTTGAAGAGTTATACTTTCGATCTGTACTATTTCCATGTCTGCAGGTTCAACGAGCGATTTTTATTTCGATGCTAAATGTTGGCGAAATTTACAAACTTACACGGGGAAATGTCTGATGTCAATGACGTCACTGTGTACGTACGTACGTGGGTTCTTATTGCGCGATGCGGCGAGAGAAAGGCATGTCGACAATAGGTTCCTGTCTCGTTTCACATGATGTGGCATACATGTTCATGAAATGCAAATTTGGCTGTGTTATAAAAACATTTATAATGTGTTTTTTTGTGTAATGTTTCAGAGTTTCTCGGCCTAGAACTAGTGAACTGGGTAACAGGCCAACTCGTACCTTGGCCAACTCGTACCTTGGCCAACTCGTACCTTGGCCAACTCGTACCTTGGCCAACTCGTACCTTGGCCAACTCGTACCTTGGCCAACTCGTACCTTGGCCAACTCGTACCTTGGACAACTCGTACCTTGGACAACTCGTACCTTGGACAACTCGTACCTTGGACAACTCGTACCTTGGACAACTCGTACCTTGGACAACTCGTACCTTGGACAACTCGTACCTTGGACAACTCGTACCTTGGACAACTCGTACCTTGGACAACTCGTACCTTGGACAACTCGTACCTTGGACAACTCGTACCTTGGACAACTCATACCTTGGACAACTCGTACCTTGGACAACTCGTACCTTGGACAACTCGTACCTTGGATTGGACAACTCGTACCTTGGATTGGACAACTCGTACCTTGGATTGGACAACTCGTACCTTGGACAACTCGTACCTTGGATTGGACAACTCGTACCTTGGATTGGTCAACTCGCACCTTGGACAACTCATACCCTGTTTTAAACATGGGTTTCGATGTGTTTTCATTCCAAGGAATTGCCCATCACTTAAAGACTTATTTTACTCTCGAAATGTGTTTAAAATTTAACAAATGACAAAAAGTGTGCTGTCATTGAAGTCCAGTGTGTATGTACGAGTCCATGTATTGTAGACAGATTTTTAGAAATGTTGAAACGACTCCACTTTTCATCGGATCAGCCGATTCCTCGTTTTTCACTTCACACTAATGGTATGCCATTGAAAATTGAAAAACACAAACTCTTGTAAAGATTGGAATTTCCTCATTTGTTTGTGAGGTTGCATGCCTGGTACATGTACATGTATTCTTTTTTATTGGACATTCCACTGCACAGTCTTCTAATTCTAAAGACCCTAGTTTTTGCAATTTTGAATCATATCTTTTGGTAGAAAATGCAGTTTACTTGGACATTTTTCAGCAATGCCATATGCCTCTAAATGTTTTGTGGTTCATTAATTTCCCTCAAATCTCAACACCGAAACCTTGCAAAATTTTATGTATTGAAGAACTTATTATTTATTGGTGTTTGATTTTACATGTAGAAAAACTTAACATGTAGTTTAATGTTTACTCTTGTAAACACATTTTCATGTCTTTCGACTTAAAGGGACACATTGCTTTGGATTTTGCGATTTGGGCTATAAAACTTAAATGGATATGGTTGGGAAGCTTTTAAAAGTAGAATATAAAGATTCACATAACTATCCCTTCAAATTGCGTGGTTTTTGTTTAATTTCGTGACAAATAGCGGTCCGCCATTTTGTAGAACCAAATTTTTGACTCCACAAAATGGCGGACCGTGTTCACCAGTCGTATTTCCAGTCGCAGCTGGTTGAAGTACGTTCTGTTGATCCATTTTGATGTACTGTGGCACGGCGCGCAGCACTGGCGATATGTGTCGCGAGGTAGAGAATGGTACCTGGCGATCATCTGATAGGTTTACAAGGCCACTGGCTGCGATGCCAGCCTAAAGACTCTTACAGCGTATTTTGCGCATTATTTAGACGGTGGTATTTACTACTGGAAATAAGTCTATGTTTCGCGGGTAAAATTTTTGTTTTGTAATCACTACTCACTAATTACAACACATTATACGGGTTTTTTTGCATGAACAACTCTTATAAAAGATAAGGAACATTTCCAAACAGCAAAATTTTATCACATTTGAGGGCAATTACGTGTCCCTTTAATGTCATCCATGATCTACAACATATGAAGGTTATAGGAATACAAAAAATGATAGGGTATCTCCCTCCCCCCCCCCCTTTTACAGGAAATAGTATTGTGGGTAGCCTATATTTACATTTTACAATACTTGTTTTGGCCAAACCCGTCAAAGAAAAAGTGGTTTCCCTTTTTGTTTTTAATCAGTTTGAGCCAAAACTAAATGAAAAGGAAAATCATCAATAGACAACTTTTTATCGGCACACAATAATTTCGATTTACTACCCCATTTTCAATTCCAGGCTGTAGAACTTAGGTTGTGGATATATTACATTTTTCGTTGAAAAAAAAATAGACAAAAATGACAAAAAAACAGCCTGGCAATATTTTTGATGTGTTTATAATACATCATTTTTACATGTACTTTCCCTATTCCGAGAAGACATGTGCATTACGCAACGATTCTATTTTCTAGTCTGGCGCCTTTACTCCGCCTTCACACTTTATTATAAGCCTGTATGTGGAGCAGGGTACCTGACACATGAAAGCGCCCTTGTGTTAAATGTAGCGGTGCCTGATTGGTCAAGATGCAAAGTCGTTTGGGGATATGACCAATGAAGACAGCACACTCATGCCTTCCACGTGCTTGCAAAGCTGCGTTGTTTTCCTAATCTGGGCATACGGAATGGACATCATTTTTTAGTGATCCTGACTGTTTCGAATAATCAAGAGAACCGTGTTTATAAAGATAGGTAACTTAATATTATAGCTTGTCTCCAACCCGTCAGATTCTTCTGCCCAACTTCGTTTAGTTTAGAAAAACGAAATTTTTCACCGACCGTAAATTCACTACAACAGCGGTCACATTTTCGTTCATATATTTCACAAAATGGACGTTTAAAATTTGAATAATCTCACTAAACAATAAGGCTATACCATTTCCAGCCTGTCTTTTAATTAAAATCTTACTTTTAAAGACACGTTAAAGGGGCTGTGTCGTCGCGCCATCTCGCGTTAACGAATCAAATATTGGAGTGCGCCCCCTTGCGCTTCATTTCGGTTATGTGATATTTTTAACCTCCGTCCGTTTGTTATGGCTGTTCTGCGAATTGGCTTTTGGAAACTACACCCCCTGGAACACGCACGTCCAGCGTCTGTGTACTGAAATACACATACGTGTAGCCTACACACATACTTATAAACAAGTAGCACACATCGTGGCACTCAGTTCTCTAAGAGTAAGATTATTAGAAAAAACGTTCAAATTTCATCTGTTTATTTCATAAAATGTCATTCACATGTACACAAGTGCCATGGAATATTTGTCTGAAAGTTGCATAAAATTGGAGGTTGACGATATAGAAGTAGAACCTTACGCTGGAGAACCTATGACATGTACATGCCGAAACTCTTGCCAGAGAGGACGACTCGGCACACGGGGTGCTTGTCCATGTAAATGTGCACAGCACAACTGCAACTTGTCTTGTCGCTGTGGGACAGTTCGCGCTAAATTTTGTACACAAAATCCTACAGGCGGGGTATCCGTAAAAGGGGCTATGTATTATGTGTACATTCATTTGGATGTATCTTGTTCGTATCTTGCTTGTAAACTTAGGTCGATCAAAAGCTTCAGGCTTATTTTGACCCGTCACTTCAATAACAAAATTATCATGCTACTAAAAGAGTGTAGTGGCTGTAGTGGCTGCAGACAGTTCTTTAGCAGCGAAAAAAAAAATTAAAATCTAGAACTTAGAAGTACACCTTTTTTTAAAACAGTTGATAGATGGAGTTGAAACAACTTCACTTGGTCGCTATTCCAATGGCACTTGTCAACAACTCGCTGTGTGAAACAATATTTCCGCACATCAAGTCTACATGTAATGTATAGTCAACATGTACAGTACATACATTACATGTACAGTACATCCGATCCATGTACTCGGTATGTGAATTGTTCATGTCATAAAAAGTAATAAGCGAATAATTCGTGCAAAACAGGTGGAAATTAGGGTTGTTTGAATATTTGTCGGGGCGTGTATTTCTTTGTTTCTTCGGTAGTCATCTTTATCATAGTGATGTGGGAATCTGTGCGTCAGTGGCGTAAACACGGGAAAGGAGTTCAGGGGCCCGCCGATTTGTATTTCTTTTTGGTTTCGTAAATTTAAAAAGGGGAAATTGTACACAAAGTGATGTTTCAAATTTCAAGCGGTGTTTGGGGCGGGGGTATCCCCCGTTGAGAAAAAGTTCAAGATGCAGTACTTCGTTGACAAATTCAATAATCATCCCCACTTTTCGACACGGATTTACTCGCCACTGGTGAAATCTCATTTCATTGGCGTATATTATTTATTGGTAATAACTGTTATTATTGTGTTTATTATTTGATAGTGTTTAAATAACTCTTATGATGTAACTTTCCATAAAGTCCTTCCGTCAAATGTAACACAAGGTCGTGGACTCAATATCGCCATCAGTATAGCTGTTTTACTTTGATTTGCTCATCATTGCACGCACAGCCGATTTTAGTCGAAATTTATTTCGATACATAGGCCTACAACTTTATTTTTGTATATGTAGGGAGCTAATATTTGAAGCTAATACATGTAGAACTGCGTCTATAACCATTTTGTGCTAGTTTTCTCTTTTTCTTTGTATAAAGAAGCATCACCTCTGTATAGACTGTTGTAGCGCCATTAGCTGTATTTTCTGAGGTACGGTCCTTAGTTTCGAACGGTGAGTCTGAAGGGCGCCACCGTGCGGCGGAGACGGGTTATGCCAATCTCCCGTCTCCGTCTCCGGTCGGTTCCTTTCGACCACCGCTCCACAGGTAAACTTTTCATAGTTTTTCCTTTCTTCGAGTATAAATATGTCATATGATTTTAAACCGGAAAGACCAAGGAATATTTGTAATTTTTTAGATAAGGCAAACTGTTGGATTTTCACTGGTTTTTAGGAGTTTTAATCTTACGAACTCTTGTCAAGATGGCGACCCTGTAGGTTTGTTATGGAGACCTCATGGCCTTGGGAAAATGTCGTAACTCTTCCCAATTATTATTTTGGCCAGTGATGTAAATTTTACATGACAATTCAACATTAATTCTTTAGGTAAGCCTGTGTTATTGTGAAATGTCAGACGGGAATATTGAAGTTTTGTAAAGCCAATTCCGAGATTTTATGATAATTCATTGCTCGGTTGTGTGCTCGGTAAATAGCGCCCTCATTGTTCGATAAAGTCGCTAACCATGAGTGAATTAACTTTTATGCATGTAATTATGCATGAGGAGTTGAAATGTACCCCTGTGATGCCTTTATTCGTGATGAAAATAGGACTTAGGCATATATGTGTCTCCCTTATGTTTGCTTGAATGTATTATGTACCTGAATTTGCAATCTGAGACAAAAACTGTCCTTTATGCTGATTTAGGAGTACAATGATATATTTGGAATTTTGTCATGTTAATAAGGCAGTTTTATCTGTATTCTGGTCGGCTGAGAATATCGCACCAGTAATATCTTTCCTGCTTGCTATTTGCTCTTAACAACCGAACACATTTGGCCTAGGGAAATTATGTGCTCATACACATGTGACATGGATAAGTAATTGTTTTATTTTACTCCAACTATTATTCAATTGCATATTTACACCATAATCTGTTAATTTCTTCCTCCGGTTAATGATTTTATGCGCTAGGATTAGATCACCTTACAATGTACATGTACTTATGATCCTTTTATTTCTATTTTCTCTCCTCATGTGCTGTTTGATTATTGATGCCAATCTCCCGTCTCTGTCTCCGGTCGGTTCCTTTCGACCACCGCTCCACAGAATAAATTGGGCAGCTCAACCGAACCCAAAGTGTTGAGGGCTGTTTTATTGACTTGTGTAGGCCCCCGCTCACAAGGCTAACTCCGCCCACAACGACTTAACCCCCCCGCCACAAGTGTCAGAAGTGGGATTGACTGCAGCAGTGAGGAGTGGACTGCCCTACCTGACGGAGGCGGACGATCCAGTTCCAGAGTGCCCTTGCACAGTCAAAGCGATGGCAACTTCAATTAAAGTGAAGGGACCCGGGGCGGCTAAAGCCCTCCGATTTAGTCTCGTTGACAGTAGATTGCCACTAGCTACCCTACAAAGCTATTGGACTAATGCGACAGGACTACTGCAAGCCGGTGCTGAAGAAGACACAGTCCTCTCCATAGTTGATGGTGTGGTGTTGCCTCCGGATGGAGGTTGGTTGGACACAGTGACATATGAACCAATAGTCAATCAAGTCAAACAGGAGACTGGATGCCCCACGGGCACGGCGACCGTAGTCATGGCCCCTGAGCGAAAGATTCCCTCCTTCAGTGGTCAGGAGGACTCGGCAGGAAAGATACCCCCTGTCGATTAATTTGTGACCGCTATCCGACATGCTGTCAAGCGCTACAATGTGCCAATGGACCAGCAGAAACAGTTTTTGCTAGATGCGCTGAAGGCGGGCCCTAAAGTCGAAGCGAAGGCTCGATTTGCTACAGGGGCCCAAGTGGGTGAGGTCCTCGAGTACTTGCAGGCTTCATACGGAGAACCACTCACCAGCAGTGAACTGCAACGGCGGTTCCTGGAGCGTAGGCAAGGGCGTGGTGAATCCGTGAGGGACTTTACTGTTGCCTTACAGCAGATCTTCTTGCGTGTTCAGGAGAAAGATCCCTCCCCTTTTAAGGAGCCGGACAACATCATCCGGGAGCAGTTTGTGGACGGTTTGCGATCGGAGACTTTATGCGTCTCCGCCCGAGATCTTCTAGACAGGCGTGCAGATGTATCTTTCTGCGAACTAAAGGACTGGGCCATAAAGCGAGCTGAAAGGGAGCAGCCTTTCACTGCCACCACCGATAGCCGACCCGTGGCTGCCACTGTACAAGCCAAGGAGGACACGGTGCAGAGACTAGCACAGCAGATGGAGTGGGTCATGCAGTCGCTACGTGCTCTCCAGCAGCTGAACCAACAACCAGGTCCACGTCCGCCTGCTGTACGCTCCCAACGATGCTACAACTGTCACGACGAGGGACATTTTGCGAGAGAGTGTCCCGGACCCCGCCAGCATTATGGGCCCAGGTTCCCGTGGCCGGCATACTCGCCCATGATGCGTGATGACCAAAGGAGAGTTGATCATGTTTCCAGTGCTGCACAGCCTACCCCACCTAGGGCCCAAGCGCCGGTAAACTACCACCCTCGGCTGCCAGGAGTCAGTCAGCCGGAGGGGGAACAGCTGGCTCCAAGACCCTTGCATCTCGAGCAGTAGGTGACTGTTATTCCGTTGCTGTGATGTTTGGGACTACTTCACTTGAGTGCCTACTTGATACCGGATCCATGGTGACCACTATAACAGAGAGTTGCTATCGTGCAATTTTTGAGCAGAATGGATACCAGCTTCGGGACATCCCCTCCCGTTTTCAACTACAGTCTGCGAACGGTGCAAACATCCCTTACGTTGGCTTCATTGAAGTTGACATAACAGCCTTGGGTGTAACCCTGCCGGACAGACTGGTGTTGATGATTTGCGAGGCCGACAAATCTCCAACCGATACTCCAGGCATACTGGGAATGAACTTTCTCACCGAATGTTGGTCGAAGATAGTTGCTCCATCAGCACATGAGCACCTAAATACACTCCACTCGAGTGCAAGCTGTGAAGGGGCATGGAACAAGGCAATGACGGCAGCAAAAAAGCACTTCAAATTTGAGACGACCATGGGACCCATCAGCCGGGCCTATCTACCCCGTGACAAAACCCTGGCTGTACCACCACGACAAGTTGAAGTTTTCCAGGCATCAGCTCAGCCTGGCCCAAATGGTTTGAGCTACTGTGCCATACTGGAGCCAGACAGTTCTTCTAACCTGCCACCAGCCATTGGTCTAAGGTGTGCACTCGTCCGTGTGGTGAAGGGTAAATTTACGGTGGCCCTAACAAATGAGACTGAACAAGAGGTTGTACTGCCACCCCACGCGTGCATCGGTACGTTGCATCACATTGAGGAGGTGCAGGTCTCCAAGGGTGAACCGGAGGAATTCTCGCAGAGGGGCTACAATGTGCAGTGTACTTCGGTTAGTGCTAAATGCGGCGAACCGGACTCTGCTGTATTAGCTGCGTTGGACTTGGGAGAGCCACTCACACCAGAGGAGAAGACGAAGTTCGGCCTCCTGCTTAAGAAATATGATGGGGTGTTCTCCAAACACGACTTTGACCTTGGATATGCAGATGCGGTCAAGCACACAATTTACACTAAAGACACGCCGCCCATAAAGCAACGCTACCGTTCTCTTCCTCCATCACAGCATCGAGAAGTCCGACAACACATCCAAGAGTTACTGGATGCAGACATAATTCGGGAGAGCAACAGCCCTTGGGCGTCCCCAATCGTAGTTGTGAGGAAAAAGGACCAGTCCATACGCTTATGTGTGGATTATCGCAGACTTAATGCAGTGACGACCAAGAGTTCTTTCCCCCTGCCCCGGATTGACGAGTCCCTACAAGCCTTGGGAGGTTCCAAGTATTTTAGCGTGCTTGATCTAACGTCCGGCTATTACCAGGTTGCCATGGCAGAGAAAGATATGGAGAAAACCGCCTTCGTCACACCATTCGGTCTGTGGGAGTACACGAGACTCCCTTTTGGCCTGTGCAACAGCCCAGCCACTTTCCAACGGGTGGTGCAACGTTGCCTCGGTGACCAAGCCCTCTCGAGTCTTCTCATCTACCTCGATGATGTCATTGTGTACTCTGACACATTCGACGAGCACCTGGCCCGTCTGGAACAAGTCTTCACTCGCCTACAACAACATGGCCTGAAGCTAAAGCCACGAAAGTGCGGATTTTTCAAGAGGGAGGTAAAGTACCTAGGGCACCTTGTCACAGCGGGAGAGGGTGTCAAGCCTGACCCAGATAAGATCAGCATCGTGGAGGGATGGCCGGAACCTAGTACCGTTACCCAGTTGCGCTCATTCTTGGGGTTTGCGGGTTTCTTCAGGAAGTTTGTACAGGGATTTTCCACTATTACAGGACCCCTCCTGCAATACCTGAAGGGGATTACTACGAAGGGGAAGGCCAGCGTAGGACGAAAGGAGATATCATTGGATGAGTCAGCCCGTGCCGCATTCCAAGCACTCAAACAGAAGTTGGTGGAAGCCCCGGTCCTGAGGTTTGCTGACTTTTCACTCCCCTTTACAGTCGAGACAGACGCCAGTACTTGCGGGCTGGGGGCAGTGCTGTCACAACAACAAGCTGATGGTTCAAGAGCTGTGATAGCGTATGCCTCGCGATCCCTGCGGCGTGCAGAACGACAGGACAAGAACTACTCTGCTTTCAAACTGGAACTGTTGGCCATCCGGTGGGCCATGTGTCAAGCCTTCCGTGACTTCATTACGGGGAACGAGTGCATCGTACTCACTGACCACAACCCTCTAAAGTATCTAGACACAGCAAACCTGAGTGCTACGGAGCTCCGATGGGTACAGCAGTTGTCATCTTTTGATTTCAAGCTGGAGTACCGTCCTGGGAGGAACAACCGTGCAGCTGATGCCCTGTCTCGACTTCAAACGAAAGGCAGTGATGGACCTAGTGAAGGTGGATTGGGTCCTGGAGTTGAAGTTTCCTCAGGCGCCGTCTCTGCTGTTGTTGGCAACTTGGAGGGAGCCACAGAACTTCCCCAAGTACTATGCCATCAGATTCGAGTGACCGAGTGTAATGGGATCCTCAGTCTACCTGGGTATACCCGACAGGAGTTGCGTCGGCTCCAGCTTGAGGACACAGTTCTTCATAAGGTGATAATGTATCTTCGGAGGGGGCAGAGACCAACTGCAGAGGAGAGGAGGACGGAAATGGCCGATGTCACCAAGCTCCTAAAACACTGGGAGCAATACTTTGTCAAGGATGGGGTACTCTTTCGGCGGTGGACGCCCCCTGATGGCCCAACCGGAGAACGACTAGTTGTCCCAGCAAATCTCGTTGACACTGTTTTGGGGTCTTTCCACGATGATGGGGGACACTTTGGAGCCAAACGCACCCTGCGGCTGATAAGGCCCCTCTTCTTCTGGCTCAAGATGGAGGCTGCAGTGAAGGACTGGTGTGGAAGGTGTAAGAGGTGTGGCATTGGCAAACCACCAAGTAGACACACAAAGCCTCCGATGGGGACGCTACGTGCCACAGCCCCTTTGGAAGTGCTCGCTGTAGACTTCACGGTGTTGGAGCTCTCATCTGATGGATACGAGGACGTCTTGATATTAACTGATGTCTTCACCAAGTACACTTGGGCAGTGCCTACCAGAAATCAGCGTGCTGAAACTGTGGCCAAGGCCTTGGTCAAACATGTCATAACTCCCTTTGGTGCACCCCTACGCTTGCACTCCGACAATGGGAGATGTTTTGAGGCAAAGGTGGTCCAGGAACTCTGTGCTCTGTATGGTATTGGCCGCTCGCACACTACCCCCTACCATCCCCAGGGGAATGGACAGTGCGAGCGGTTCAATAGAACACTTCATAACCTCCTTGTCACACTCCCTGCTGCAAAGAAGATGAGGTGGACAGACAGTCTCCCACATCTGGTCACACTGTACAACAACACCACCCACTCCTCAACTGGTTATGAGCCAGCATATCTGATGTTTGGAAGGACAGCACGCCTGCCTCAACATCTCTTGCTTGGTGTGGACCCCCATCAGGTGTGTGGAGAAACCCCTAACCACTATGTGCAGAAGTATTGCAAGCAGATGGAGAAAGCCCGGGAGATAGCCACTGCGAACCTGGACAAGAGTGCCGCTGCACGGAAAGCCCATCGCGACAAGAACATCTTCGAACGTCCGCTCAGCCGAGGCGAGTATGTGCTTGTTCGGGATCGATCGCATCGGGGCAGAGCCAAGATACAGGACTATTGGGAACCCGATCCCTACATGGTGGTGGAGTGCCCATATGTTGGTCAACCGGTCTACAAGGTCCGTAACTCTTATGGCCGAGAGAAGGTCCTCCATCGTGTGGAGCTTAAACACTGCCCCTGGGAAGTCCATTTCAGAAACTCGGAAGTCCCAACTGAGCAGACTTCGGAATCTGACTCTAGGAGTCAATCCACGCCAAGTAGTGGCAACCGGTGGGGGAAGAAACTAACATGGGCACCAAAAGCTGATGGAGCTGATGATGCTGCTGCAGCACCACAAGCCATGGAGGGTGTACCTCCTGATGGTTCCCCGAAAGTACTTTCTCCACAGAGTGACTCTGTTACTGGGATAAGCTGTACCAGTACCGACCGCTCGAACACAGATGACACAATGTCAGCCCAGCAGATAAGCCAACACAAGTCTTTCCTCGAAACACTACCGGAGGGGAATCAAAGGATGTGCAGACAGACCCCCAGGAGCCAGGGTCACACACCATTCATCGAGACACAAGCGGCCCGGTCGCAACTGATGCAGACACCGCTGAGCCTCGGAGACCGCTCAGACGTTCTCGCCGTGTAAACAAGGGTCGACCACCGGTGAGATATCAGTCAAGCGTTCTCCATCTACTCGGCCAAGTCAAGCGGCTGGTCACCAACGAACCGGAGTCGGACTCCACCGACACCGAGTGACAGAACTATTGCAGGACCCTTACCGCGCTCATGCTGCTAGTTCACAGTAGTCTGTAAATAACCGGTTAGTTTGTTAAACATGTAGTTCCTTGGAAATTGTTATTCTATCTTCTTTGTTAACTTTTTCTGAGTTGTTAGTTCACATAGCTTTGAGTCTAAGCTTAGTTACTGGTTACCTTGGACTTGTTTGCCAAAAAAAATAAAAAAATAAAAGAGGGTTGTTTCATGCACGCTGCTCTGTCTTCACTTGACAGTCGTCGAGGGCGACGACACATTTGTGTTGGACGATTGTAGGGAGCTAATATTTGAAGCTAATACATGTAGAACTGCGTCTATAACCATTTTGTGCTAGTTTTCTCTTTTTCTTTGTATAAAGAAGCATCACCTCTGTATAGACTGTTGTAGCGCCATTAGCTGTATTTTCTGAGGTACGGTCCTTAGTTTCGAACGGTGAGTCTGAAGGGCGCCACCGTGCGGCGGAGACGGGTTATGCCAATCTCCCGTCTCCGTCTCCGGTCGGTTCCTTTCGACCACCGCTCCACAGGTAAACTTTTCATAGTTTTTCCTTTCTTCGAGTATAAATATGTCATATGATTTTAAACCGGAAAGACCAAGGAATATTTGTAATATTTTAGATAAGGCAAACTGTTGGATTTTCACTGGTTTTTAGGAGTTTTAATCTTACGAACTCTTGTCAAGATGGCGACCCTGTAGGTTTGTTATGGAGACCTCATGGCCTTGGGAAAATGTCGTAACTCTTCCCAATTATTATTTTGGCCAGTGATGTAAATTTTACATGACAATTCAACATTAATTCTTTAGGTAAGCCTGTGTTATTGTGAAATGTCAGACGGGAATATTGAAGTTTTGTAAAGCCAATTCCGAGATTTTATGATAATTCATTGCTCGGTTGTGTGCTCGGTAAATAGCGCCCTCATTGTTCGATAAAGTCGCTAACCATGAGTGAATTAACTTTTATGCATGTAATTATGCATGAGGAGTTGAAATGTACCCCTGTGATGCCTTTATTCGTGATGAAAATAGGACTTAGGCATATATTTGTCTCCCTTATGTTTGCTTGAATGTATTATGTACCTGAATTTGCAATCTGAGACAAAAACTGTCCTTTATGCTGATTTAGGAGTACAATGATATATTTGGAATTTTGTCATGTTAATAAGGCAGTTTTATCTGTATTCTGGTCGGCTGAGAATATCGCACCAGTAATATCTTTCCTGCTTGCTATTTGCTCTTAACAACCGAACACATTTGGCCTAGGGAAATTATGTGCTCATACACATGTGACATGGATAAGTAATTGTTTTATTTTACTCCAACTATTATTCAATTGCATATTTACACCATAATCTGTTAATTTCTTCCTCCGGTTAATGATTTTATGCGCTAGGATTAGATCACCTTACAATGTACATGTACTTATGATCCTTTTATTTCTATTTTCTCTCCTCATGTGCTGTTTGATTATTGATGCCAATCTCCCGTCTCCGTCTCCGGTCGGTTCCTTTCGACCACCGCTCCACAGAATAAATTGGGCAGCTCAACCGAACCCAAAGTGTTGAGGGCTGTTTTATTGACTTGTGTAGGCCCCCGCTCACAAGGCTAACTCCGCCCACAACGACTTAACCCCCCCGCCACATATAGGAAGGGGCTGGTGCATTATTTATTTTACAATTATAAATACAGATTTACTTATTTACTTATTTTCGTTTGGTTCTGTCATGGTAAATTTGGGCGTTTGGCGGGTGGGGTGTCACGGACTATGTTCGACTGTAGGCCTATCGTATATTTTTGGTGGCACAAACACATACAAAATACTTGTACATGCAGTATGTATCATAACTACAGGATCATGCATGCAGCAGTCATTGCAATTGTAATCTGATCTGGCGCGCGCGCCCTGTGGGTCGGCGCACGCGAGCCCTGTAGGTCAGCGCGCGCGCGCCCTGTAGGTCAGCGCGCGGTCGTGGGGTATTATTTGCAGTTACTGGGTTCATCTGCGTTCATCAGTTCGGGATTCAGTGTACAGCCGCAAGCCTGCTATGATCGTGACGACACAGCCCCTTTAACTGGAAAATGAATTTCGAAAATGTGATCTCCAATCTCATGAATATTCATTTACCGAGCGTTTTATGCATACGCTGCAAATAAACGAAAGCACTTTTCAGCACGCTGCGCGCTGACTGTGACCATTGATCTCCATCCGCGGGCATCACATGCGCGTGCACGCATGTTGGACATAAACCACGAATGTGATTGGTCAGAACACCATGGGGCGACGCTCACTGGATTGTTCTATAGAGCGTATAAGTTGACCTCGAGAACGTACGAGAGTTTACGAGAAACCGAGCTTCAAGGCACCTCGAAAAGGAGCTTCAACCTGTAAAGCGAGCAGTTTTCTTGAAATAATTTGTTTTGACGCTGTTCTTTTTACTGAAAGGTAGATACAAACATTTAGCAAAATATTATTTTTTATTTCAATTTACAAAATCTGAACGATATATCAATTTAGGGAAAATGAGAACGAAAAAGTCTAGTACGTCATACATACGTCATTCGCCATTGTTCTGGTGGTTCACACGCCAGTCTTAATAGCGTAGACATATGCAGTATAAGGCGGTCGTCGCATTATGTACGCACGTTCACTTACGTCCGAAGTGCGCGCATGCAGTGCAGGGGTTTTGGGGCCGGGCTTTCTCTTCCCGACAATGAGCCAATCACGTTGCAACATGACGCTCAGGTCAAACATTTTTTCCTAACTTTTTCCTATGTTTTCATATATTGTTTTTATATATTGTAAAAGTATTTACTTTTTGCTTTTTAGCATTTGCTAGAATATTAGCACTTGCTTAGGAGTAAATGTTTCAGATTTAGAGTATTTATATAGTAATTTTTCAAGGTTGAGTCGGGGCTGCCTTGAAAAAGAGAAGCAAATACTAGTATGCAAAATGTGAGCTATTATAGATGTGGTTAGGCAGGAAAAGTTATTTGCATGGAAAAGGAAGCATCTAGGATCAAAATACAAGCAGGTGTATCGGGTTTGGGGAAAGAAATGAGACCATTCTGGGGATGGAAAGGGTCAGCACTGACTGCAAAGCAGCAACTTGCATAGGCGTAGCAAGGTCATTTTTATTGGCGGGGGGGGGGGGGGGGGGGGGTAGACGTGAAAAGGGCACTTGATATATCGTGGGCACAGGGGGCACTAACATTTTTAGGGCACAGGGGGCACTATAATTTCCAGTGAGGGCACACTAGGGCCAGCAGCATGAAGGAAACTATGGACTATGTGCCCTCTGACGTCACGTGTTACATCCATTATACACATTATGGACTGGCAATGAGGTCACTAGTGCAAGTCTGAGCCCCGAGGGACAGTGAGTGACCAGACGAGGGTCCTATTTCCCGAGGCCAAAGGCAGAGGGAAATATGACCCTCTTCTGGAATACACGTGCAGTAGGACCCTCTTCTGGTCACTCACAGGCCCGGGGGGGGGGGGGGGGAGGAATAGACGTACAGTAGTCACCGAATTATGTCACTGACCATAATGTGTTTCATGACACCTTTGTCCAAAATATAAAATAAGAAAAGAAACTTTTCATGCAGGAATAATTTAACTGTTTAAATATAACAATTAACTCATCAGCGATTCAACAATAAGCAATTCAACAATTACATAAAGGAATGCTTTTAGTTTCCCTGGCTTCAGTGTTTGAGTTGCTGTTCACCGTTCACATGTTCACATGTACGCTATCGTGATTATGAATAATGCCATACATCCATGAAAGTTGTAGTTGAGGGTGCTGTAACCAGTCAAAAAAATTGAATATAGTGCCCGATCAGGCACGATACTTCGGAAATTATCCGCGCGCGATGTCTTGACGCGCATTTAGTTCACGCTGACGCAAATTGTATGCATTATAACACCTCATCCACAGATTCTGTGTCTTGATTGGGCGAGAGCGAGTCACATAGCATTTTCTATTTTTGCTATCTTCCTGTGCACGGCCAAAAGTACTATACCCGTGTATGCGGGTGTGCGCGTTGAGCGTTGCGCGTAACGCGTATTGTTCTAAAGTGCCAGCGCTACAGAGCTGGGTTCAAACATTTTGTTAAGGGGTGGTTTTGAAAAGAGCAAATAAATTTTCCACTAATTTTGTATTGAAATAGAAGTCCATTTTAACTGTATTTAGATTTAATAATGAATTTTTTTTGTTAAATCAAGCAGAATCTGTGGGTGAGGTGTTATAAAACAAATATGTACTGCTTTTATCTTGTGGTGTGGTCAAACTAGCGTGCGTGTTTGGATTGATATATTCATGTTAGTCAAGCTTCCTGGACGGGCCCTGACCAACTTCCACACGAACTTGCATGAAACTACGTACGATGTACACGTAATCCGGTTTATACAGTATGGTGGCAGTAGAAACGGCCCCGGGCTTCTCCAGCAGATGCTCACTCAAACTAGCCTTCATCTGCTGAAGTGTCAAGATGGGATTAGCGTCAAGGATGCCTATGTGAAAAGTCTGTAAATACTGCCATTTTTTATGGGCACCATTTTTTTTAGAAAAACGGAAAAGTTAATAGTGGAAGGTAGTTTGCTATTAATAATTTAGAAATCGAGGTACCCCACAGAGTTAACGCTATGGCTTTTGAGATTTCAATGGGAACAAAGGAGAATAAAAGAAGAAAAGTAAAGTCCACAATAGAGGTACCCCATATCTACCTATTTTGTGAGGATATGTGTACGTACAGTACAGCCACACACACACAACAGCTCGCGGGATGTTTGAATGAAATCGGAACCTCAAGTCATAGGCGTAGCCAGCGGCGGGGGGGGGGGGGGGGGGGGGGGGGGGGGGGGGGGGGGGGTGTTCAGAGTGCCCTTCTTTTTGTACCCCAAAATTGCCCACACAAAAATCAAAACCCTGCCCTCTATCTACGACATACCTGTTGGTTTTTTAATGTCGCAAGCTAGTTTGGTAGTCCAATAACTTCTAAGTGGATTTTGTTCTCTTATAGGAACAGGGCCCGTAGTACAATCGACGCAACATTAACATAATTTAGTTATACCTTGCAGAGTTGTGAGTATTTTTCACAATTTTGATCCGGTCTCCGGGTAATTTTGTTTGACCCATTTCGGGTAAACACAACCTGGAAAAGGGTCATCGTGTTTGACCCAGTGCCAGGTCAGCCTTCGTTAACTCTTTTCCGGGTTAAATTTTACCCGGAAATGCCGGGACAGCCATAGTTAACCCGTTTCCGGGTGAATTTTGACCCGGAGGTGTCGGATCATTTCATGCCAGGTCATCGTTAACCCGTTTTGGATCCGGATATGCCAGGTTAGGCATAACTAACCCGTCAAGTTCCAGGTTAATACCCGGTTTGTCCCCTTTTGTTTCAAAGGGTCCAGAGACCTCGCCCTAAATCTTTGCCGGCACACGGAGCTGACGGTCCCTGTTATCCAAACATTAGCTACCCCATTAGGTGAGAAACATAAATAATTTGTGCTTATAGATTTTCTTTCGATGCCATAATTCACACGAAAGTTAAGGGGAATATACATGTAATATTGGGGCCGTATGAATTAGCAAATGCTAGGAAGTACAAGCAAAAAGGAAAAGCAAATGCTTGAATTTGTATGAATAAAAAATAAGTTTTACTGTTCAGCATTTGCTAACCGAAATGGTAGTAAATGCTTCATACTTGCGTTGAATGGTTCATTACAATAAAGTCTCCATTGGGTGTTTTTTACACTAGTCTCCTTACGGGGTACCGGGAAGAAAGGTAACAATGGGGACAATGGTACCCCACGAGGGAGTCTCTAGAAATCGAGGTATCCCACAGAGTTAACGCTATGGCTTTTGAGATTTCAATAGGGACAAAGGAGAATAAAAAGTAGGAAAGTAAAGTCCACAATAGAGGTACCCCATATCTACCTGGGTGTGAGGATGTGTCAGGGGGCGGATCCAGGAATTTTTGCAGGGGGGGGGGGGGGGTTTCTGAAATTTGCCCAGAAAAGTGACTCCCAAAATGTTCCGCCTGCGAAAAAATATTACAAGCGGGGGGTGATGGGGGGGGGATACACTTTCTCACCTTTGGTGGCGCCATTTACCTCTTTGTTTTGTTCTCACCCATAGGCAAAATAAGACCTGTATTTGCAAGGCGTAGGCCCCTACAAGCAAAAGCAAAAAAAAATAAAATAAATAAATTGGCAACGAGCAGGGGGGGTTTCGACCACCCCCCCCCCGGATCCGCGCCTGTGTGTGCACACACACATACACACACACAGTCATGTAAACCGGTGTAATCGTGGACCTCCCATTGTTCCTCTTTTGTTTATACTCTAACTTTTTCAGAAGACCTCCCATTGGTTTTGTACACGATTTTCAATCGTGGACGTTCGGTCAAACGTGGACCCCTTTGTCTACGCCCAAATTCTTTTGTCCTAGGTCCACGATTGCCGGCATATACAAACTCACAGCTCGCGGGATGTTTGAATGAAATCGGAACCTTAAGTCATATAGGCGTAGCCAGCGGCGGGAAGGGGGGGGGGGAGGTTCCCCCCCCCCCATTTTCAGAGCGCCCCTTTTGGGTACCCAAAAATTTTCCACACAAAAATCAAAACCCTGCCCTCTATCTACTACATACCTGTTCCCGTAAGTACACAATCGACGCAACATTAATATAATTTCCTTTATGCTGCTGGTCCTAGTGTGCCCTCACTGGAAATTAAAGTGCCCCCTTTGCCCTAAAAGTGTTAGTGCCCCCTGTGCCCACGATATATCAAATGCCCTTTTCACGTCTACCCCCGCCAATAAAAATGACCCTGCTACGCCTATGCAAGTTGCTGCTTTGCAGTCAGTGCTGACCCTTTCCATCCCCAGAATGTTCAAGAAATGGTCGGCCGTCTGTCTCATTTTTGTCCCCAAACTTGATACACCTGCTTGTATTTTGATCCTAGATGCTTCCTCTTCCATGCAAATACCTTTTCCTGCCTAACTACATCTATAAAAGCTCATATTTTGCATACTAGAATTTGCTTCTCTTTTTTCAAGGCAGCCCTGAACCCAACCTTGAAAAATTACTGGTAAATACTCCAAATCTGAAACATTTACTCCTATTTATTCATACCAAATGAAGCAAATGCTAATATTCTAGCAAATGCTAAAAAGCAAAAAGTAAATACTTTTGGTTTTTAGCAAATGCTTTCCAGTAAAAGCATTTGCTTCATTTTTATTCATACAGATGCTAGTAAATGCTTAAAAATTGGTAGTAAAAGCAAATGCTATTTTTTATTATACGACCCATTGAGAACACACTTCCTTGTTTCGCAATTCAGTAATATCGAAGACCTCCACTCTCGTTGAACTGCCTGTATACATTATCAGGCGCGGATCCAGGGGGGGGGGTGGGGGGGGGGGGGGGGGGTTGCCATGGCTCGTTGCCATTTGTTTGTTTGTTTTGTTGTTGCTTGTAGGGGCCTACGCCTAAAGTTGCAAACCAGAAACCCTA
>JAZGUH010001255.1:0-14724 GCA_037893225.1 Hippasteria phrygiana
TCCAAATTTATTCCAAATTTCTAAAGCATTCATTATTGTTTGAGAAACATTTAAAAGCATTTTTCCTGTCAAACAAACCACAAGGGAAACTGACTTGGTAAATATGAATACATTTTTTCATTGAACGAAGAAAACTGGCAGGAGTGGGATTTGAACCTGCGACCTCTGGAATACCATACCGGTTCTCTGCCAACTGAGCTATATTGCCCTATGTTGGAGGTCTCCCAAATTGTCAGTGTATTTGTTGAGGAAGGGGGGGGGGGAGGGAGGTGTGGCTGGCGGGCGTCGGCGCTAGTCAGAAGTCATAAACCACCCATAATGCCATATGGCCAGGGATCACACCCAATTTACAATACAATTTAGGAGATGACATTGTGGGGATCACTCAATGAGGATTATGTCAAGATAGCTCAGTCGGTAGATTGCCGGTACGGTATTCCGGATGTCCCAGGTTCAAATCCTGCTCCTGTCTGTTGTCTTTGATGAAGCATTTTGACTACATGTACATTGAATTCTGTCAGCCTGTAAATCACTGGGCTCATTCTAGTGGTCCATCGTGTTTTAAATTCCAGCCGTAAACTTTTTGGGTTGTACCTTTTATACTCAGAGCAAAGCACTGTTACCCTCTGTGGCAATGAAGTTCTGGAGGAAGGCGAAATGTGCGACTGTGGGTATGACGACACTTGTGATGACCGTTGCTGCACTGCTCAGAATGCCGAAAACACCGAAACCAATGCATGCCGGCTGCAGAACACGGCTACATGCAGGTACGTAGAAAGGAACGACTGGTCTGGAATAAGTACAGTCCCAATTTTCAGTCGTTTTTCTTTTAAAAGCAATTTTAACACTTCTGTCCTGCTTTGCAAAAACAAGTCACAAGTATGTTTTCATGTAATCGGCCGTTTAAAGGTAATGTGTGTACAACAAAAATACAAACCTGCTCTACAAAAAAAATGTATTATGTAACACTATATGAAAACACACACAGGGCTTGTTCTATGTGATGCGGGCGAAAGAATATTCATATAAGTGATTTTTAGTTTGTTGGGTTCTGTTATATCTATATTTTCAAAATTTACTTTCAGAACCATTAATATTGATGAATAAAGATGAAAAAAAAGAAATGTTGATAGAAATCTCATTTCTTTGCACTTTTTGTGTTTAAAGGGCTACATTTTTGTATATCTCTAAATGAATCCTCTGTTAAATTGGAAAATAGGAGTATGCAAATGTAAAGATATCTGGAGACCACAAAATGCCACAGGGGTTAAACCTACACCGAATTCAAGCCTAGGATGTGACAAATTCAACTACAAATAACTCATTTTGAGAAGTTTGCAACATAATAGCCATTTTTGTAGAGCCGGTCACATTTATGGTCAACTAAGTGGTTGACCAGACAGTGTTCAGGAAGGTTAGTCCAGGAATGATCAACAGTAATTTGCTCTTTCCCAAACTTGCTCTAAGTAGAAGATTTTAAAAAAATAAACATTTTTGATTTAGATTTTTTTCCGGCTTCCTTAACATGCACAATTTTACATTTTTGTACGAAAACATTGTTTTTATGCAATGGCACAATGAGAAAATTCCAACACAACAAGCAACTCTGCCCTCACAGGGTACCCATTTACTCTTGCCTGAAGAGAAGCAATTACAGGCACGAAACTTTTCCTCAAATCAGCTGATTTCCTCGTTTTTCACTTTACACTTTAAGCCATTGGTAATTGAAAAACATAGTACAAAGTCTTGTAAAGATTGGAATTTCCTCGTTTTTTGTGTTAATTCCAAATTGCATGCCTGCAATTAGTGACAAGGTCTTGCTCAAGAAACCTACAATCTTTGGAATTATCCGCATAAATCTTGAGTTTGTACCAGACCACTCAGCATTAGCATTCCACTCCCGTAAAGAAAGCAAGCAACAGAAAATGTGAAGTGCCAACTCTTGGTTTACTTGTGCAAACCAGTTTTCATATGTAATGTTAAATCTTCATAAATTTGATTGCGGGGGGTGAGTGAGTGAGTTAGTCTCACCAACGGTGGAAGTTACCCCGCCCTGGGTCTATAGGTCTGAACATTTCTTTGGTGTCTATTGAAGATTTCTCCTCTGGACCCAGGAAAACCATAAGGGCGGCAGGGCTGGCAGCTTAAAATGTGGCCAACCCCACCACCTCTGTTGTAGCCCTTTGCCTAGAGTGGCTTTTATCCTTGTATGAGGCGACTTCCCTAAAAGGACAAATAAATGGAAAGGTATCGGAGTATAACCTACTTTTTCTCCTTCTCCCTAGTCCACAACAAGGGGATTGCTGTGACCCTATGACATGTGGCTACCGGCCGACCAGTTATATATGCAAGATGGAGGACGAGTGCAGCCTCAGTGCCAGTTGTACATATCCTTGACTTAAACTTGGTGACTTAACCCCGACTCTGGAACCTCACGCAGGTCACATTTTTGGTTACTCAGCCTTAGACTGAGTGATTTGTGAGTCAAAGTTACATGTAGGCTCATGAGCCTTTCTCGAGTCAGACTATTTGATTTTTCCCAACTTAACCCCTCATGGTCGGCTGTCATTGATCAAATGCTGGGGTGCCAGGCTCTCACTGAAACGGATGCGAGTAGAGTGTAAATGTGAACTGTAGGCACCACACTGAAAAGAGTGGCACGATTCATCGCATGCTGATCCCACCCCCCCCCCCCCCCCCCCCCCCCCCCCCCCCTTCGTGTCAATGAAAACTTTGTTTGAAAAGCCCCATCTATTCATTACACTCCCACTCAAGAACAATATATGGATTGTGTATGAGCAGGAATGCGGCTATTCACGTCAACCTGCCCAGGTTTCTTGGCTTACAACTGCGGCTATGGCCGTCGTCCGGCATTAATGACTCACGACTTGAACCTTTACTCAGGAGCCTATGACTCACTTGAGTCATATTTGGACCCCAATTTCAATGAGCTGCTAATAGCACAGAATATATTACTCAGCAAAGTTTCCCGCTGAGCAAAAATGTGCTGAAAAACCAGTCGCGTGTATATAAAACATGTCATTTTGGCTGGTAACATGGTCGTACTCAGAAAAACTTTTTAGTGATCGGCAGATTTATTGCCTAGCAAGTTAGCAGTGTGTGATTGGCCCAGAGTGCAAAATACCACCGGCAGATTTATCCGCTTATTTGAATTCAGCTACAACCTGACAGTAGCAATGTACATCAAACGCCCTTTTTGTTATTCTCGTCAAGTTTTAATAAGCAAAATTTTCTGTGCTAATCTGATTTGTATGCCGTACTTCTAATTCCCCTAGGCATTCATTTGGGATGAAGACCTGTGTACTACAAAATACCAGTGTTGTAGGTCTCGAGACCGGTCTCGGTCTCGAGACCATTTTTTTCTGGTCTCGGTCTCGGTACCCTGTGGTCTCGGTCTCGGTCTCGGTCTCAGGACCCCGTGGTCTCGGTATTTTGCTGGTCTCGGTATCGAGACCACCAATATTTTATACAAACAGCACATGTGCAGAATCGATTACAGCACGCTCGACTCGACTCGAGATGTATAATTGTGCAGTATATGACAACTTCTTGTGTACAGAATCGATTACAGTACGCTCTACTCGACTAAAGATTTATAAACGTGCAGTACATGACATGGTGACAACCTTGTTTCTTTGGCGTGTACGCGTGCCCAAACGTACATGTAGCGCATTAGCTTCATGTATGGGAAGTTGGGAACGACATGCTCAAATACACGAACTACGTGTACATGTATTACGATCAGCGGCGTGTACTATACCGCGTAAAGCCATCGCGGTCGTTTCTACAGCTGGACATTGTTTTTTCGACTCAAGATGTCGATATACATGTAATGTAAACATGTTACCGGATAAATGGTCAGTTAACCGTGTAACCGCAGCCTTATTCTTGATGTCAATAAATACGGTTTACTTGTACAGGTACATGTATACTCCTTTGCACATAATGCATATAGAAATTTTTGATCTTTTTGCAATCTTTTATTATGTAAATGACATACAAGGTCTAAAGGTCTCGGTCTCGGTCTCGGGCCATTAGGTCTCGGTCTCGGTCTTCTCGGTCTCGGTCTCGGTCTCGGACCATCAGGTCTCGGTCTTGGTCTCGGTCTCGGACTTCGGGGTCTCGACTACAACACTGCAAAATACTACTTAGTATTCTGTAGCACTGAGTCTCTCTGTCTTTGATGATTGAGTGTATCATGACAGCAGTCAAGATACTTGCAACTACAGAGTACTACATGTACTTCTATGTAATACAGTTAAGGCCCCAAGTCCAAATAGGGCCGGTATGTATACCGTCTCCCGGTACGCAAACCGGTTCAATTTAATCCTCACAAACCAGGTTGGATACTGTCCAGGCCTCTACTGGAAGGCTGGCCCTGTTTAAGAGTCCATTGTATCCAATTCCTGTGCTGGTGAACTCCTTTTAAATGCAGACAATGGGGTGACTTTAATCCGATAATAATCTTCCATGGGTTAAAGGCCCTAAATGTCTGCTCAGTTTCAAAGAGTTTACCACTGGACAGATCTGACCACCCAGTATTCACACTTCGGTATTAATCAGTACACATACAGGTATACTCACAGTCAATAAACTCCCCATTGTCAACACTCTGCAGGGCCATCAGGCAGCAGGCTAGCCAAGCTCAACCACAAGTCGATTCATTAAGGTGGCTTTGAAATGCTGATGATCAAGTGGACTTGTACTGTCCAGAGAGAGGTATAATACAGTCCGTGGTTTAAACCGGTCTGATACCGGGAGCCGGTATGCAGACTGGCCCTAAATGGAATTTGGGCCTAAGTTTATACTGGGTACTACCATTTATTTAAAATTATGTGTCAATGAATTGGATGGCTAATTGTATCATCTCTGAAAACCATTAGTTCATGCTGTTTCCACAGATGATTAATAGACAGTTTCCCTCCAACCCCAGCTTCAAACAGTAGCACTACATATTACTACATACTTGATTTGGGATGAAGTAAAGCACCTTGGTCCAATGGTTACCGTGTCTGATTCACGTGCGATGGTATGTGGGTTCGAACCCCGCCGGGGGATTATGGTGCTTGTGTGCTTGGGCAAGACACTTTTACTACAATTGCCTCTCTCCACCCAGGAGTATAAATGGGTACCTGTGAGGGTAGAGCACAGATCTCGATCTGCTGCACAGAATTGATCTCATGGCCTGATGAGCAGGGGTAATAATTGTGAACTGCTTTGAGACATTTGTGTAAAGCGCTATAGCACGAATATTATAAATATTATGAAGTGGGTCATTCCACCAGGTTGGGACACAGTGTGTATATGACCATATCATTAAAACCATCATTACATTTAATTCAGTTATTTCATGTGACATCCGTCTTTGGGTGTGAGATTATTTGAGAAAGTTTCAATCATGTAAGTTATATTTTTACAAAAATATGATAAAAAGTGTGTTTTTTTGTATGTAAAATAGACGTAACATGGACACCGTGTCCAACATTTAAATTTTTGTGGTTTTTTAACACTTTAATAAATAAATATGGACAATTTATTATGTACAATAATTAAAAGACACACTATGCAACAATGAAACACCTTTTTACGGCAGTCAGTGTCCAAACATAGCACAAATAGCAAGAATTTGAAGAATCGGTGCAGACGTAACATGGACACCATGTTAGACCATGACCATACATATATTTCTGCTGTTGTGCTGCATTTGGATATTGAATATCATAACAATTGTTTTTTGTGTTGCAGTTTGTGTTTTGTAATTAGTATACAGAGTGAGTTTGCATAATTATTTATATAAATGTTGAAAATGTTACAAAATGGAAATGTGCATTTTCATGTCACACCATGTTAGTACTAAATGTTACGTCCAGACTGCCTTAATTTTTCGTCATTAAATAAATAATTATGCAACTTACTATATGTACTAACTAAAAGACACCCAATGCTACCAGAAAACACTTTTTGTTATGGTTGCCAGTGTCCAAATAGCTCAGAAACAGCAAGAACAATAAAAACATGCATGTGTGGACGTAACAGTGGACACAGTGTCCATGTTACGTCCACTCTCACGTCTGTTTTTGCTGTCTCTGCTATATTTGGACACTGATTACCATAAAGAAAGTGTTCTTGTGTTGCATAGTATATCTTTTAATTAGTACACATGGTGAATTTCCCATATTTATATTTAAAGTGTTGAAAAAACACAAAAACAGAAAAATTGACGTGTCCTGTTACGTCAAACTGGTTATGTCAAACTGAAGCATGTTTTTAATCATATTTTTGGTAAAATATAATTTACATGATTTAAAACTTTCAAAAATATTTCCCACCCAAAGACTGATGTTACATGAAATAACTGAATCAAATGTAATAGTACTTTTAAAGATATGGATAAATGTCACACACTGTGTCCCAACCTGGTGGAATGACCCAAGTACCAAATACTAAAAGGTAAGCATTGTGCACAAATGGGTGAGAGTACTGCATACTACAGTTTACTACTACACGTAGTAGTATTTTGTAGTTTTATGTTAAAGTTAAGGGTTTGAAATTAACCCTAGTTGATTGGCTCTTTCAGTCTCGCCACTTGGCACAATTTGGAAGTTTTGGTGAGAATTTTTGATCAAACTTTCCTTAATGATACTATACTGGGAATAGTTTTAGTTGCAACAGGGCTACTTCTAAGCCAGATGGAACGAAATGCGACCAGGGTCGAAAAGTTTGCAAAGATGGGGTAAGTTGAATGTTTCTCTTTTAATGATAGCAATACTTATCTACTTATCTCAACGATGTGGACCGCGACGTTGACTACACTGTGAGGCAGTAGATGAGCATTGTCATCATCATTGTTTACCACAATGAATAATTTATTCCATTTTATTAATTCTTTTTCATCGACAGATAACTTGAAGTGTAAACATACATGAATTATACACTATAAGAATGGAAAATGCTCATTGAACTGTTTTGGAAAGTCTGATTGTTAAGAATTAACCAAAAGGTCTCATATGGGAACAGCCTCTTGTATTTTGGTTGTATGAGTAACTTTTTTGTAAAAAATGAACTAAAATTAAGCTGCACAGTTTGACGAGTTACAGTTACAAACATGTACATTACTTCAGTCACATTTTCTCAACAGGGTTCTGTACATGTTAAAGAATAGTTCTGTAGACCTTGCTGAAGTAATGACTAGGGTTCCTTTTTTTCTACAGAATAGAACCCAATTAAATTGCTCATGTATATGCGCACTTGCTCGTGGCTGCATCTTCCAGGCTGAAGGCCTACATGTATGGGGACAGAAGCTGTTCTGTTGCAGCCCCTCGCTTATGGAACAGTCTACCCCTAGCCCTACGATCACAACCTAATGCGGAATCTTTCAAAACTGACATCAAAACCTACCTCTTTTAGTCATGCTCATCATTAATTTTTCCCAGACCCCATCGCAGTGAATAGATTTTTTTCTAGTGACCAGTGCTCTATGGGTTTTTATTATTATTATTATTATTATTAAGGAAATAAATATATGCTGGATGGGCTGGTTTTAACCAGTTCGCGTCGGATGACGTGTATACACGCAAATGTTTTGCAGTATTCAGAACGGATAAACACGCACTCGACCGAAGCCGGTAATATCTGTCAGCGACCCGCTCGCAGCGAGCGAGGCCAGAAATATCAGGGTGTGCTACCCGTAGATTATGGCCTGATTCCGCCTCAACCCGGCTAGCATCGAGGTTCGTGAAAAATGATCCCGCGCCTGGGTCCGGTGAATGTCACAATAATCCCGGCGTGAACTGGTTAAACGTACGTTTCAAACCGCCTTAAGGCCTAAATGCTTGATAATGATCAGCAATGAGATTTGGCCGGGATTGTAGTCTATCGCCTGCTTGTCATGATTGGTAGTGGGTTTAAGTACATTTGTACATCGCATGGAGTGGCAAGATGGCGGACGGTGTCTTCAACTTGAACAGCCAATGATCTATCCAGATTTGTATACATTGAGATCCATGATAATTGAATCCAATGATTTGACCACTTAGAGAACAGCATTGGTTCATGATTAAGCAACATTTCTTTGTAAATACATGCTTACATCTATATAGACCTGATGCAATTTTTGGCTGTAAAATATCATGAATTTGAACTCAATATCATTACGGCCTTGATTCTGCAGGTGTGTTCATCATCCATCTGCACCATCAGTAATCTAGAGGAATGCCAGTGCTCGACTGATGCTGAAAGATGTGAACTCTGCTGCCAAAATATCGGTAAATATATAAATATCATCAGATGTGGGACTAGAGCAACATCAAAGGGAGTAAAGAGAGGGGATGGAACAGCAGGGAACAAAGGAGTGTGTTATGGGTGAGAATAAAAGGGGTTGTTCCTTGCTGTTCCATCTCCTCTCTTTTCTCCCTTTGATGTTCAGCTACTGCCACACTCCCTTGGTCCTTAAAGGTATTATACATCATTTGCAAAGATAAAAAAACAATATTACTGAATTGTTGCGAAATACCTTAGACTTTAGGTAAATAGCAGTCTCAAGCATCCTGTGAAATCCTGGCACCCGTTGTGCTGTCGTTTTCAAGAGGAGTGGAAATTTATATCGTTTCCAACGATTGTCGGCCGACAATCGTTGGAAATTGTGTAGTTCCCTGACCTGATAATTCCCTGACTCTATAAATTGCACCGTTTTGTCTAAAGTATGGTCGGGGGACCAGACTACTAGAACATATTTTTAAATTTTTTTTTTTCCCCCAGCATCTATGCACACAAAACCTTAAACAGGTCAGTGTAACAGTATTTTCCAGCGCGCTATAAAATACTAACCCCCAAATCCATTTATTTCTGAAAATTACAGCAAAAGCAAAGGTAAGCACTTATCCAGAACCACCAAAATGACATCGTCATGTATTACTGAAAATGCACAAGGCCTTATTGAATAGGCACGAGGCATTATTAAATAGGCACAAGGCGCGATGCGCGCGACAATGTCATTTTGGTGGTTCTGGATAAGTGCTTACCAAAAGCAAATGGTGTATACTACCTTTAATCTCTCTTTTGTGTTTCTCCATCCACCCCTGCATGCCTGTGTATCCCCCACATGTCTGTTTCTTGTACCCCTGTCATTTGCCTTTGAAAGAACTTGCTTAAGTTTGAAACGTTAGGCCAGCTAATTGTTTTGATTTGTTAGGTCCATCCAGTCAGTTAGCAGTTTGTACCAGTTTAATTAATTAATTTTCATAATTAACCCTAACTTCCCCGGATCATTTTTTCCTTCATGTAACCTGAATCCTCCAATGTCCTCTGATTCCAAAATCCTCCAATGTTTGTCGCTGGGGACCACTGTCTGAATCCTGCCAAATCCTCCAGTGGGTTTTGGATAAACACCCCAGTAACCTCAATCCTCTGAAATCATCCAGCACCAGATTGGGCCTGATGACCTGGATCCTCCATTTTCCTCCAGAGGCAAAATTCCTCTAATGCCCTCAATCCTGCAAAAATCCTCTGATGCTTCAACTTCCAAAGACCCTCAATCCTCCAAATTCCTCCATTTGGCAAAGAAGATTTTGGAGGATTTGGAAAGGTTGGGGTTAAATAATGTTAAATTCCTATTCCCACCATCCCAGTTGTACCAGTAGTTACAAAATACACCAACTTAATTTTGGCGCCAATTTTCAGGTCAGCTGGCATCCTGCGTGGCCGCCTCCCGTATCAATATCCGTGGGCTGAATAAAGAAGTCCTGTACATGGAACCTGGCTCTCCTTGCAATGACTACATGGGCTACTGTGATGTCTTTGACTCCTGCCGACTGGCCAACGAAGACGGCCCATTGGCCGGGATCATCCGTAAGATCTTCTTCAACGACGGGGACGACCAGCTGACTGACCTTATTTGGAAATGGATCCAGGTAGGAAGGAGTAGCTGGTTTACTCCGGATTTTTCCTGATTTCAGGATTTTGGGTGAAATTTTTTTCGGGTCCTGAAATTGTTTTTAATTATTCCAAAATGACCTCTGCAATCTGAAACAGTCTTCTTTTAATTCTGATGACTCTATTTTTGGAATTTTGAACCGTATCTTTTGGTAGAAAACGCAGTTTTCTTATGCCTTTTATTTAGCAACACCATACAAATCAAATGCCTCCGAATGTTTCGTGGATGGTTTAATTTTCCTCAAATCTCACCCCGGTTTCATTAATACAGAAAGTGAAAATAGTTTAAATGCCAGAATTTTTACAGAAAGCGACTTATGTTAAATGTCGCATTTATTTGGCACTTTTGTGAAGTCACATCAACATCGACATACTGTTCGGCCAATAGGAATTTTTTTTATTGCTATGTCGGAAATGTTGAGACGAGTCGTCCGTTGAGACGAGTCGTCCGTTGAGACGAGTCGTCCGTTGCGACGAGTCGTCCGTTGCGACGAGTCGTCCGTTGCGACGAGTCGTCCGTTGCGACGAGTCGTCCGTTGCGACGAGTCGTCCGTTGCGACGAGTCGTCCGTTGTATAAATTATGCAGCCACAGTAAGGCATAATTATTTCAGACATGGATCTGGCGCCAACCAGTGCATTTTTGTTAGGCAAAAAACATGAAACTGATTTCTTCGAGCATTACCAGAGAATAATTAGATAATCTTGAATTGTGCACAAAGATATGCTTTTTATGTGGTCTGGCTGTTTTTTAAGGGTATCACCCAACACAAGGCCAAAAGGCCACTCAAGGTGTGGGCTACAGAAAAGACAAGAAAAGACAGAAATCACAGGGATAAAAAGTATCCACATTTCGTTGGAATTGTGAAAGTTTATAGGTGGATGGGAAGCAGGTTACAGGTAAGGAGTTCCAAAGAGAACCAGTACGAGGGGAAAAAAATGGAAGAGAATCTCACAGTACTAGCCTTTGGAACGACAACAGTGAAAGGATGTGATGAGACATCCAGGCTAGTAGAGTGCCTGAAAGTTTGGACGGGGGAATTTGACTGAATAAGTTAGTGAGCTGTACTGTGCACATTGTAGCCAGAGTTCAAAAACAACATCACCCAAACATTGTGCATTTAGTTTAAAAACTTTGGGATATGACCGAAGAGGTTTTTTTTTCCAAATGTGAAAAGTTAAAAATCCCAAAATTTATTTGTCGGTAAAAAATTGTTATTTTTGCTTTAGATACCATATTTTTGCCTCAACATGCCATAGTATGAATTTCCATTCATTTTGTAAAAAGGCCAGGTCAGCAATACACTAGGTTTGACAACATGAATATTCAGTTATTCAAAATCAGCCAGGTGCCTTATGCAAAGTAGGGAATGCGGTACCAGGAAGATAAACCAGCACTATAGACAATATGCCCTTTGTTTACATCTAAACCGCCCTATATTCAAATGTGCCAGGCGGTATGCACACACACATTGTGTTTTGCATAAATTTGGTTAATAAGTGACATCGAAGGTCACATAATTCAATGGTGATCTGACCTGCAACCAAATTTGTGTGCGAAACATGATGCGTGCGCATCCCACTGGGCACATTTCAATATAGATGTAAACACGTGCCGTCAAGTACTTTTTGAGTCAAGAGTAAAAGCTGATGTATACATGTATAAAGATTATCCAATGTGAATCAAATTTATAATGTCCAGTCTATGTGATTATCCAATGTGAATCAAATCTAGACTGTCCAGTCGATGTGATTATCCAATGTGAATCAAATCTAGACTGTCCAGTCGATGTGATTATCCAATGTGAATCAAATCTAGACTGTCCAGTCGATGTGATTATCCAATGTGAATCAAATCTAGACTGTCCAGTCTATGTGATTATCCAATGTGAATCAAATCTAGACTGTCCAGTCGATGTGATTATCCAATGTGAATCAAATCTAGACTGTCCAGTCGATGTGATTATCCAATGTGAATCAAATCTAGACTGTCCAGTCTATGTGATTATCCAATGTGAATCAAATCTAGACTGTCCAGTCGATGTGATTATCCAATGTGAATCAAATCTAGACTGTCCAGTCGATGTGATTATCCAATGTGAATCAAATCTAGACTGTCCAGTCTATGTGATTATCCAATGTGAATCAAATCTAGACTGTCCAGTCGATGTGATTATCCAATGTGAATCAAATCTAGACTGTCCAGTCAATGTGATTATCCAATGTAAATCAAATCTAGACTGTCCAGTCTATGTCCAATAAATTCCATGCATGAATAGGAGTATGAGTATTTTTGCTTTGAAAGTTTCAAACAATAGAAAAATGAACCAGAAAGTCCTTGGAAAAGGAGCCGTATTCACGAAAACATGCGCAACTTACGCCATGGCGTAAGACTTGCGCTATACAAATGTTGCGCAGCTGTGCTACATCCGTGCGATCCATTTCACGAAACAGTGCGTACATGTACATGTAGCTGCGCAATGTTATCGCGGACGAGGCTGAATGCTACTTATATGCCGACTGTTTTAGTACAACAATAAAAATACATGGAACAGTTGTGAAATTGAAATGTGAGGCGCCATTTTGAAACATTTCACTTTTGAAACTTCGCTCTAAAAATAGAAATTGGTGGCAACTTTTGGAAATATCTCACAGGTAAACCTGCAGCAGATGATCATTTCATTACTCTCTGAAATAATCTAGTGAATTTAATAAATGATTTGAGCAACTAACGGCTCTACTATGCTCATGCTCAGCTAGCTAAATCACCATTTCAGTGTTTGTGCGGACAACTTTAAGCCACCTAAAACGAGTGCGTAAGTAACGCTATAATTTGTGGCGCAAGTCAGCGACTTACGCAGTGCGTACCTTTCGTGAAATCGATTTTAATAATGTCAGAGATGTTGTGCAACTTGGGCATTAAATTGTGGCGTAAGTAGAAGTACGCAATTGTGCAAGGTTTCGTGAAATCGGCTGCTGCATGTAGGACACAAATACTCATATCTTGTATTCAATCAAAGCACTTAAATCATGTAGTTTTCATACTTGGACTTGATTCATACTTTACCACAAGAATACCAAGTACATTGTACATGTGATTGATAAGTACCGTAGCTTCTACAATTCTACCTTTTGGAAATTTAAACCCTTACATACTGATTTGAGAAACCGGCCGTTGGTGCTGGAACTAATCGTACATAATGGTACTTTCCCTCTGGCCCCCCCCCCCCCCCCCCCCACCCCACAGACGAACTGGTGGGTGATCGTGATCATCGTCATCATCCTAATCATCATCATGACCCTATTGATCTTCGTCTGTGATCGTGTCGTCCCCACCACCAACCCCTGGCACAAAGACAGTGAGGAGATGTCCCGCCGCGCTAGCAACAACGTTAAGCTGCAGAAGAAGCGTAACCGGGGCAGCCAGTACTACGGCAACCCGGTGCCGCCGACCTCCATGGACCAGCATCCTGACAACGCCGAGAGCCGGGCCACCAGAATGTAAAAGAAGAGTAGGGCTGTGCCTCTGAAAAGGGTACCCGAGTACCTGACCGCTTTATGTCAGGAACCGGTTTCAGATTATGGAATGGAGTACCCATATATCCGAATTAACATATCACTTAGTAATTTCTCAGACAAATGGAAATGTGGGGAATGAAAACCAGGGTACATTGCAAAACAAAACAGATTAATGTTTATGACGCTTGCGAAAATGCAGTTTACATTGTAAAGCTATAGAGCTCACTGTACACACTTCTATCTTGCTGCATTGATGCACCAATGTGATAGCATTAACAGGTGGATCTTTATGAACAGTTAATACGAACAGCAATTTCCCAGATTAAATTTTTGGGATTGGCTTTCTTTAACGGGTACCCCTGTGTTTTTTTTCAATCGGGTACCCGATTCACGTACTACCTTTAAATGTACGCTTCTAAAGAACAGAGAACTCCTTGTATGGGGCACTTAGAAGCTTATGTTCTTGTGCTCCGTAGATCGTAGTTTTCAGAGAAAAGAAAGAAAACTGGCAAGGATTTGCACCTGTGATCTCTGGTGTAATGATATGCGCCTTCCATGATACAAAACATATCTTGATACTAGGATCACGACCGCATACATATCACGATGACATGAAAACGAGGTTTTCAAGATTTTAAAGTCGTGCCAAACAGTACTCTATTTCACAGATGACAAAAGGACATTTATAAAAGTACAATTCGTGACTTTTTGAAATTGTTACAAAGGTGATTTTAGTTTGTTTGTTTTTCATTTCATGAAGTCTTCCTTTTCAAGAATGTTATGACATTTTTGAACATCTCCCAAAAAATCTTGAATTAAAAGTTCTCAAAAGTTGGCCCCTTTAAGAAAATTCTAAGAGCCCTTTTAACCTAGGCAGTTAAACTCTTTAACTTTTAAAACTCCTACCCTTCGATTTAACTTTTAAAACTTGTACCCTTCGATCCTAGCAATTAAAGGTTTGCATCACAATAAGTATATTCATTTTTTTCAGTTAAAAGTCACAAGTATTTTTTTGTTATCGTAGCGAGATAGAACAAAACAATTATTACTTTCCAATTTTATGATAACTGTATTCAAAATTTACTTTTCAATGATTGTATTCTTTTCTTGGTGTAGGCCTATGTCACGGCTTTTTCACGACTATGTCACGGCTTTTTTTATATTGTATGATAAAAACAAACCCAATTGTTTGTGAAGCTATAAACCTAAAGTCTACAGCAATCCCTAACGTACCTTGCGATACGCCAGACGATCAG
>JAZGUH010001256.1:0-22250 GCA_037893225.1 Hippasteria phrygiana
GAACCACTACACCAACCTGACCAACATAACCTATCAAAAAACCTAAGCCCTTCCTCTCCAACAGCTTGTGTGTTTCAACCTGAAACTCGATAGGTTTTGATAGTTAGGGTAGTTGGCTCCATTTTGGCACCGAGAGAGGGAGGGTTAATCTGTAGCAGGTACAGCGTTAACTAGTCCAGACTGCTCCTAAAACAATGCACGAATGACCCTAGCAAATGAGCACCCAACTTCAAAAGTCTCCATCAACTGAAGAAATTTGTAGTTTAAACAAAATGTTTGCATTAATCCTAACCCTGCTAAATCCAACAAAATCCAACAATGGCAAAAAGCTGTTGTAATTTGTTGGATTTAGCAGTCAACACAAACCACATGGTGTGTTGGATATTATATTCAGTAGGGTATTTAGCAGCTAATGTTGGACACATACCAGATTGCATTTGTGTGCATAGATAATGCATGTGTGTACGTGCACTGTATATATCTCCGAGGACAAGAGAAGAAACCTTTCAGTCCTCGAACGTAGAGTCTTTTGTTGAAATCGGTCCTCGAACGTAAGGATATGTGCTTAGTCTATGGGGGTTGATTATATTAAAGGAACAATAGGAAACACAAAGCATTGTCCTCGGACGTATTGGGGAAGTACGACTTCGTGCATTCACATGTTAACATACTGTCTACCCCACATTCCGTTTCTTGGCACACACACAGAATTGGCTTTGCAAATGAGACAGGACCTCGGGCAATCATCGAGACCACTGTGAAGCAGCCACGCTCTGGCAAAGTGGTCAAAGTATGGGACTTCTCCAACTCAGAAGAGCTCTATGATGTCTTGGTGGACTTCCTGCATGTTGTGTACTTTCGGTGAGCCACATTCAAAATGCTATACAAAATTACTAGAGTACATGTACATGTATTAACCCATTGTGCGCGGCTGTTATTGATGGGGGCCGGGGAATGGTATGCCAAGAACGGCCTGTACAGCTAAGTGTATGCAAACAATAGGCCCCACAATGAATAGATTTGTTTGAAAAATCTCCATCTATTCATTACACTCCCATTCAAGAACAATATAGCTGAAACATAAATGGATTGAGTACGTGTAGGAATGTGCATATAGATGACAACCAGCCAGGTGGTCTTTTCCAAACCACGGCTATGGCTGTCCACTCTATTCAAGAGGGTAATTGGCCAAATTGATATTTCACTACCTGCAATGTATACGTACACACGATTATACTTCACAGGATTTATTTTGAAATGATGGTGTCCTGACCATTCTAGTACACATGTACTTTCTGCTCCCAGACTGCGTAGCAGGGTTGATAAAAATCATGATTTTCTTTTTAAATAAAAAAAATCAGATTTTTAAAATTTAAATCAGATTTTTTTTATTTAAATCGATTTTATTGATTTTTTTATCATCGTACCATAGGCATAAAACATTTGTTTCAAATAAGTCAATTTAAATGACCATCATTGAAAGTCAAGTAATAACCACACACAATTGTTCATGAAATCAGTACTGAAATCCCTTTCATTGATCATATTCTTTTCTAGAATACAAAGTTTGTCTTAAAATCTCTGTTACAGCATCACCATCATACTGCACATTTCTCATCCAAGTTGATTAACAGGAACCCTCTCCTCTCTACACACAACTATGGTGGAATAAAACTATTTAATGCAGCCACCATATTTTTGTGAACGCACTGTCCTTATTTTGATCCTGTAAAAGTTGTTACGATTTTTGCGGTGGAAATATTGTCCTTCGGCGTCATTTTGCATTTGCAGCTGTAGAATGGGAACCAGACAATGGAACTTTCAATGGACAGAGCACCATTGAAGATTTAGGCCTATGTTAAAATATAGACGGTTTAGCAGAGACGATGAGGCATTATTAAAAATCATTAAAAGTCCCAACACAACATTATTTAATTTTCATTCTTATACAACTCAGCAGCAAGTCCTTAATGCCTGATGAACTAGACAAAAATCACCACTCGGGGAGGGGAAGTGATAGTTAAAAATATAATACACGTAAGCCACAGCTTTTTTGGAGGACTTCAGATACAATTTTCTCAAAGATGGCAGCATTTCAGCTTAAAATATTTCTTTGAAGGATTGGTATCATCTTTGTAAACAGTAAGTATGCTTATAGCTTCAAACTAATCTTAAAATATTTGATCTTTACCAAAGCTGTATCATACTTTCAAAATATCAGACATGCATTATGATCGGAATGCGTTTGATTTGTAGATCACATACTATCTGATTTCTCTTCACCCCTCTCCAGGCACCTGTTGGTCAACCCCAGAGACAGACGGCTGGTCATCTGTGAGTCCATACTGTGTCCGTCGCAGTTCCGGGAAACACTGGCCAGGGTTCTTTTCAAGCACTACGAGGTATACTTTTATGTCTTGCATTTTCATTCTTTTTCAGCTGAACTAATCAGTTTCCGCAGAAGAATCAAGACGATAGGCTTGAGCGACTCTAACTTTGTTTGAGTCATTTCCGACTTTTGGGCAGGAATCGCAATTTTATTCAGAATCAGCTGCATATATCATGCACAATGGGCGTCGGCAGCACATCCTTTGATTCTACTCACGACGCAGCCTACTTTCATCTTCTAAATAGAATTATGCAAACTTTTTGAGGTCGATGATGAATTTCTAGGCTTATCATTTTTTTTCTTATTTTTTTTCTTTGTGTGCGAAATTGTAGTATTATAAACAATCTGCATGTGGTTGTTAATGTTTATGTACAAAAGCCCCAACCCTGCATCTCATCACTGGTTGTCATATTCCCCTTGGAGGTTTCACCGATTTTTGGCTTTTTAGGATTGTCTAACTCAAAGTCCATCTGTTGTTTTATTAGTTTTCTTTTACGGTGCTTTATGTAGTGTGTTCACCTTGTGAAAGAGTTCGTCGTCCCCATCATATTCCTCATTGGGCCTGATCTGCTCCAGAAATCTATAAAACTTCAAGTGAAGGCCAGAAATGGTTCAAATTGCACAGATTTATATGTCTGCAATTTGGATATTACTCAAAAGTGGTCAAAAATACAACTTCTCACATACATGTATGAAATTGCACACAGGATGAAATGTTACATTACCGAAAACATTGGTACCACTAGAATTGTACATTAACCCTAACCCCCTAGGCCCTTATTGCTAGGAACCATCCAAAATCCTCAAAAATCTTCAAAAATCGCCCAGTTGTTCTATCAAAATTGATGCTCAATCCCCCTCAGTCCTAGTCTTGGTTCAAGACGTTGTTACGTACATATATACGCGATAACCGGCCGCCGCGAGAGGGCGTTGATTACGACAAACTATTAATAGCCACGAACCGCCAGTAACAACGTCTTGGGAATCTTGTAAAATCTCCCCCCGAAAAATGGGGGAAACTAGTGCGCATGCGTCAATTCTGTATGAAAATGAGGAACATTTCCTCTTCACACACGCGCACATACGAAAAAGAGCTGCCATGAAGTTGCACAATAGTCTGGTAGCTATCTATACCACTGGCCGAAGGGGCGCTGGTAAGTTCGCGATCGAAGCTGCTAGCTCTGCTTTGCATTAATTGCAGGCAGCCGGCCGGCTGGCCGGCCGGCTATGCGCTAGCGGCTGCAGTGTTCACCGCTCGTGTTTGCATGTGACGTCTTGCAACTGTGACGATTGGCGCGAGGGAGATACGACCGGGAAGGTGACGGGCGCGGGACCGGGCAGGCAACCTGGGTGATGGTGTGTAATCTGCGGGAAATTACTTGTTACATGCAAGAAATACCTCTCCATTATATTAAACCGGTGGGGGTTTGGACAACTCGACCGTTGGCCGACTCGACTCGAGACAACTCGACCGTTGAGACAACTCGACCGTCTTTGCGTCAAATGGGAAGACAAGTCGTCCGTGGAGACAAGTCTTCCATTGAGACAAGTCGTCCGTTGAATTGAAGTCGACTCAGAGATAGAATAATCGCTGGGGTCTCGGCGGGGATTCGCGTCCAGCCTCAAGCAAACATGAGACTGAATTTTTGTCGAGTTTCACCAGTGGAGAAAACCCGCAGGAGATCTAGAGTGCATCTCAGTATCTTTGTGAACTGTGTGACAATCGAATCAGAAGAGTACGACAATCTCTGCCAAGTTTCCCCAGCCGTAAAGACTAGGGCCTCGTGAGCTATTTGTTTTATTATTATCATCATCACGGCCTTTCTTATTTTATATCTCAATCAAATCACCTAACAAGGTCTCCTCATCAGCACCATTATAATATATCATATTCAGCCCCGTTAAGATTTTCTGTTTATTATATTTCCATCATTCCGAAACTTTTTAGTTCATTCCCCTCGGCCCTACCAAACAATCTAAATACATTGTAGCATGGACCTGCTGTACCTTTATCTTCATACTAACACTCGGGCGGTAGTAGTCAGGGGGTTAGATCTATGCATAATGCATTTATTTATGTATTCATAATGCGCGCTGCAATCATCAGGCTAAGCAGGTGCGTGTGCACAACAAGGCTTCTACAAGATTCCCAAGACGTTGTTACTGGCGGTTCGTGGCTATTCAGTTTGTCGTGATAACGCCCTCTTGCGGCGGCCGGTTATCGCGTATATACGTAACAACGTCTTGAACCAAGACTACCTCAGTCCTTCAAAATCCTTTGCTTCAATCACCATTCCTCCTCAATCCTCCAAAATCCTCCTGTGCTTCAATCACCATTCATCCTCAATTCTCCAAAATCCTCCGGTGCTTTAATCACCATTCATTCTCAATCCTCCAAAATCCTCCAAAACCACCCTGAACATTTTGGAGGATTGAGGAGGGTTAGGGTTTTAAGGAGTGGCAAAGGGAGATAGTTTCACATGTGTGGAAAAACGGGAACACAGCATTATACAGTCATCAACATACATGGTACCGATATGCCCAATCCTGTCTGTGACGCCATTTTTGTTGTGAATACCACAACGGTGTTTCATAGGGGAGTTTCTTCCCAAATGTTACTTTGTTCTGAGTATGGTCTCTTTGGGTTCAAGTTCTTGATGAGGATTTCCTCCTCATTCTGACATGTGATTCTTCCTGAGTAACTTAAAAACCCTAACCCTCAATGGTTCATCAGGACTATACACTGCTGAATCCAACGGTGACTCATATGAGTTTCCTGCTCAATCCAACGCAGTCCAACGCAGTCCAACGCAGTCCAACATGCCAAGTTGCTGGGTACATGTACCTACATGTAAAAATTTAAAATGACTTGCCTGCTAAATGCAAGAGAATCCAACTGTGTCTTATTTTTCTGTTGCCTGCTGAATCCAACAGAATGTAACACAGACCAACCGTCCACACTTTGAGTTAGCTGCTCATTCCAACAGGGTCCAACGCAATCATCAAATAGTTGGATCCTGTTGGATTCATTAGGGTTAGGGTTAATAAACTGACGATTGCATCTTGTTCTTCCAATTAACCTCCTGTGTCTCCTGATTCTTTGATTTCCGGCTGTGCTCGTCTGCATCGCCACACAGTACACCATCATGGTGTACCACTACATTGAAGGTTGTTGATTATTGCATTATTGAGATTTACATTAATGTCCCTACCTTTGAATTCCTGTCCAGGTTCCTTCCATACTCTTCGCTCCGTCTCATCTGCTGGCTCTGTTCACCCTCGGCATCGAGACGGCACTGGTCCTGGATTCCGGTTACTCGGAAACCATCGTCCTTCCTGTATCCTTGAAGTGGCTAATGGAGGTCGCATTGTGCACATAGTGGAAAGATTTTACTTTAATACCCCCTACCAAAATCAGTCGGAAAGAGCAAATCTTGGAAAATAACTATCCATCTGTGTTCAGAATTGTATAAACACTTGGCACACCCTTTAATTTTGAGAATTTTGCTGGGATATTTTCGTGAAATATAAGGGAAGAAAGTTTGTGTTTTCTGTGTTAGATGTTCTTGGCACAGTGTATGGTCACTCAAAGTGTTCACATAACGTTACATGTTGATTTCTGTCTCATTTTTTACAACTTTTGCTGACATAAATCTTGAAATAACAGGTTGTGCCACATGTTTAGACAGTTGTTATCTAGGAGGGATGGTTTTATTCCAAGGTTTTGCTGTTCTTGATCCATTTTGATGGGGGGTATTAAAGTAAAATCTTTCCCACATAGTCTTTGACCCTACAAAACCCTTCAAAATTGTTAATACTTAGAAATCACATACTAATGTGGGGACCCTCACCCTCCTGAACACTTCCTCAGTGAGTTGAGGGTGAGTAGTGTGGACCCTTCAAAACACTCCAAAGGGATTTGTGTTGAAAAAGGGGAATACTGTAGGGATCTTGCCAGAAGAATTTGATTGCTCATGAAGTTTTTTGTTATCCCAATGGTAGATCCACACAAACATATACCACACAGTATAGTATAGTTAACACTTCAAAAACTTCAGGACTGTTTAGCTAGTATGTACCAGGCTAATAAGAGAACATGGGAGACCGGTCTTTCCCGGCCATGCCTCACCAGGGCAAGAAATGATTCTGAGAGCTTGTTTTTCAACTCTTAAATAGACAACTGAGCAGGGGGCCTTATCCAATGAGAACATCAAATTACCTGGGTCATGAATAAGCACAAAGTCTTTTAACACTTCAAAACCTTCACATAAGAAAAATGTATGGTTCTGAAGCGTCATATACATACTACGCAGAACTTTGTCCCCTAAGTAGGAGATCCTGCAAAAACAAATTCACAAACCAATCTGGTAGAATTATACCAGTGACTTCCTTTGTACTAGTACAGATGTCTTCAGCACCGAGTGTTAATTTCAGATGACTCCCCAAGAACTCAGATTTCTCATAGCCACAGCAGGTTAGCAGCCAAAATGTCATGAAATGTATAGTGCTTGTGACTGGTTATCTACGAGCTTTTGCTAAAGAGGAAAATTTGCTAAAGATGTCGGTATGCCCAGAAGTCCCTCATTCTTGCAAAATCCCCACATTCTTGGAAAGAAACTGTTTTTTCAGGTCAACTTCCTTGACTGAAGCGATCTACAGATCTATGGAGGTGTCCCCATTATCAAGGGCATACAGGCACTACCACTGGGTGCCAAGGCAATCCACAGGTTGGTAATATACAAATACAGCATGGTTTAAGGGGAAGTAGTGGGAATTACTGGTCCCGAGGTGTAGGTCAGCTCGACTACCTCCCGACGCGAAGCTGAGGGAGGTAGTCGAGCTGACCTACACCGAGGGACCAGTAATTCCCACTATTTTCCAGAAATAAACCATGCTGTATTTGTTTTACTACACCTCATAAATATGACGGAAATGACGGAAATCAATGACGTAAATCTCACATTACTCGTAGACACCATTGTTGTTTCTGAGCTCAGCTTGCTGCAGAGTAGTTCCATGTGTCATGGCAACAGGGTTGAAATAGTCTGGTGCCAACACTCTTTAATGTGCCTTTACTGCAGTATTTACAAGGACTACTAACAACAGACTGGTTCCGTAAAGATTACATGCCATAGACTACATGTTTACGAGGCGGGTTCCAGAGGGAATTTTTGGTGCTACCAGAAAAAAATACCGCACGGCAGCGAGCTGGATACTCACCGGGATGACGTCACCTGGCAGCGTATCATTTTTACTTCCCGGACACGCGGCGGAATCGGCCAATGACGTGCTCCAATTTGCTCATGAATATTTATGAGGTGTAGTAATAGTTAACTCTAACTCCCTGCATCATTTTTTTTTCTACATATAACCTGAATCCTCCAGAATCCTCCAATGTCTGTTACTGGAGACCACTGCCTGAATCCAACAAAATCCTCCAGTGGGTTTCTGACTAGTATCTCAGTAACCTCAATCCTCCGAAATCCTCCAGCATCAGATTGGGCTGGATGACCTGGATCCTTCATTTTAGGGCTGTTCATTTTCAAATAATTTAGTATTCGATTATTCGAGACTGGGCTTGACCGAATATTCAAATATTCGATCCTCGCCAATCAAGTCTTTCAGGCGTCTGCTGCAACTGCATGCAGCGCCGGTAAAAAGTTGCACACAAAGCACGACGATGTTTTACATTTTTTGCATTGTATCAAGATCATTAAGAGTACGTATAACGTTCTGATAACAAGAAACCAAACTCCAGCCTGAGTTTTTGCAATAATTATTTTAGAAGTGTCGGGTTTTATGGTCGGGAACAATAAACCTCTGTCCACAAAAAAATGCGGCATTTGACACTGCTAAGCGTCGTAACTTTTCTATGAAAATAGCATCAGAGTTGTATCTGTGCGTGCATATATATATTTTTTTTTTTTGAATATACGAACCGGCAAAAAGTTTTCGAATATTCGGTTGATGATCAAATATTCGAACATTTGCTATATTCGGGAGACCCCTACATGTACATCATTTTCCTCCAGAGACAAAAATCCTGTAATGCACTCATTCCTTCAAAATTCTCTGATGCTTTAACTTCCCAAACCCTCAAAATTCCTCCATTTGGCAAAGAGGATTTTTGAGGATTTGGGAAGGTTAGGGTTAAGGATGGTTTTAAAAAGAATTCTGCTTTTCTGGTAACCCTGCCTGCCATTGAAATTTGCCATTGTTACATGTAGTTCTTCTTTTTCAAGTTTACCTTTATTAGCCAATTGATGTTCTTATACTGAAGTTCTGTGCACTATTTGCTTTAGCTGTCATTTTCAGAAATAAATGGATTTGAGGGTTAGTAATTTTATAGCGTGCTAGCAAATACTGTAACACTGACCTGTTTAACCCTAACCCTCCTCAATCCTCCAAAATCCTCATGGTGGTTTTGGAGGATTTTTGAGGATTTTTGAGGATTGAGGAGGAATGGTGATTGAAGCACCGGAGGATTTTAGAGGATTGAGGAGGAATGGTGATTGAAGCACGGAGGATTTTAGAGGATTGAGGAGGAATGGTGATTGAAGCACCGGAGGATTTTAGAGGATTGAGGAGGAATGGTGATTGAAGCACCGGAGGATTTTAGAGGATTGAGGAGGAATGGTGATTGAAGCACCGGAGGATTTTAGAGGATTGAGGAGGAATGGTGATTGAAGCACAGGAGGATTTTAGAGGATTGAGGAGGAATGGTGATTGAAGCACGGAGGATTTTAGAGGATTGAGGAGGAATGGTGATTGAAGCACCGGAGGATTTTAGAGGATTGAGGAGGAATGGTGATTGAAGCACCGGAGGATTTTAGAGGATTGAGGAGGAATGGTGATTGAAGCACAGGAGGATTTTAGAGGATTGAGGAGGAATGGTGATTGAAGCACAGGAGGATTTTAGAGGATTGAGGAGGAATGGTGATTGAAGCACCGGAGGATTTTAGAGGATTGAGGAGGAATGGTGATTGAAGCACCGGAGGATTTTAGAGGATTGAGGAGGAATGGTGATTGAAGCACAGGAGGATTTTAGAGGATTGAGGAGGAATTGTGATTGAAGCACAGGAGGATTTTAGAGGATTGAGGAGGAATGGTGATTGAAGCACAGGAGGATTTTAGAGGATTGAGGAGGAATGGTGATTGAAGCACAGGAGGATTTTAGAGGATTGAGGAGGAATGGTGATTGAAGCACCGGAGGATTTTAGAGGATTGAGGAGGAATGGTGATTGAAGCACAGGAGGATTTTAGAGGATTGAGGAGGAATGGTGATTGAAGCACCGGAGGATTTTAGAGGATTGAGGAGGAATTGTGATTGAAGCACAGGAGGATTTTAGAGGATTGAGGAGGAATGGTGATTGAAGCACCGGAGGATTTTAGAGGATTGAGGAGGAATGGTGATTGAAGCACAGGAGGATTTTAGAGGATTGAGGAGGAATGGTGATTGAAGCACAGGAGGATTTTAGAGGATTGAGGAGGAATGGTGATTGAAGCACCGGAGGATTTTAGAGGATTGAGGAGGAATGGTGATTGAAGCACCGGAGGATTTTAGAGGATTGAGGAGGAATGGTGATTAAAGCACCGGAGGATTTTAGAGGATTGAGGAGGAATGGTGATTGAAGCACAGGAGGATTTTAGAGGATTGAGGAGGAATGGTGATTGAAGCACAGGAGGATTTTAGAGGATTGAGGAGGAATGGTGATTGAAGCACAGGAGGATTTTAGAGGATTGAGGATGAATGGTGATTGAAGCACCGGAGGATTTTAGAGGATTGAGGAGGAATGGTGATTGAAGCACAGGAGGATTTTAGAGGATTGAGGAGGAATGGTGATTGAAGCACAGGAGGATTTTAGAGGATTGAGGAGGAATGGTGATTGAAGCACAGGAGGATTTTAGAGGATTGAGGAGGAATGGTGATTGAAGCACCGGAGGATTTTAGAGGATTGAGGAGGAATGGTGATTGAAGCACAGGAGGATTTTAGAGGATTGAGGAGGAATGGTGATTGAAGCACCGGAGGATTTTAGAGGATTGAGGAGGAATGGTGATTGAAGCACCGGAGGATTTTAGAGGATTGAGGAGGAATGGTGATTGAAGCACAGGAGGATTTTAGAGGATTGAGGAGGAATGGTGATTGAAGCACCGGAGGATTTTAGAGGATTGAGGAGGAATGGTGATTGAAGCACCGGAGGATTTTAGAGGATTGAGGAGGAATGGTGATTGAAGCACAGGAGGATTTTAGAGGATTGAGGAGGAATGGTGATTGAAGCACCGGAGGATTTTAGAGGATTGAGGAGGAATGGTGATTGAAGCACCGGAGGATTTTAGAGGATTGAGGAGGAATGGTGATTGAAGCACCGGAGGATTTTAGAGGATTGAGGAGGAATGGTGATTGAAGCACCGGAGGATTTTAGAGGATTGAGGAGGAATGGTGATTGAAGCACCGGAGGATTTTAGAGGATTGAGGAGGAATGGTGATTGAAGCACAGGAGGATTTTTGAGGATTGAGGAGGAATGGTGATTGAAGCACGGAGGATTTTGGAGGATTGAGGATGAATGGTGATTGAAGCACCAGGCGATTTTGGAGGATTTTGGAGGATTTTGGAGGATTGAGGATGGTTCCTAGCAATAAGGGCCTAGGGGGTTAGGGTTAAAGTTTTGTGTGCATAGATGCTAGGGAAAACAGAGAGAAAAATTATGTTCCAGTAGTCTGGTTCCCTGACACTACTTTAGACAAATTGGAAAAATGTGTAGAGTCAGGGAATTATCAGGTCGGGGAACTAGACTATTTCCAATGATTTTTCGGCCGGCAATCGTTGGAAAATGGTATATACATTTCCACTTTACTTGAAAACGACATCACCCCAGGTGCCATGATTTCTCACAGGATGCTTGAGACTGCTATTTACTTACAGTCTAGTACGGTATTTCATAATAATTCAGTAGTTTTGTTTTTTGATGTTTGCAAATGTTGTACACTACATTTAAATAAATGATTTGCAATGTCCTTTTCTTTATTTTTGTTTTATGGGTATCACCCAACACAAGGCATGGGCTACAAAAGCCAAAAAAAATAAAACAAAGATCATGTGAAAGATTATTGATGGAAGGGAAGCAGGTTACAGGTAAGGAGTTCCAAAGAGAGGCAGTACGAGGGAAACAAAATTGAAGAGTATCTCACAGTACTAGCCTTTCGAACAACAACAGTGAAAGGATGTGATGAGACAGCCAGGCGAGTAGAGTGCCTGAAGGTTTGGACGGGGGAACTAATGATGGCAGGCCACTGGATTACTAATGAGAGGAGTAAACTTGGCAGTTCTACACCCGGAAAATGTCAGTCTACCCAACACCCACCCAAACGTTTTGGAGGACATTTGGTTTACACAGTAAAAGCACAAAGGTGAAACTTTCATTTCAACATTGATTCTGTTTATCCCGATAGCAACTTGCAAGCAAGACTTTTAGAAGAGGGTGTGGTGAAGGGGCATGGAGACGGAGAAAGACCTCTATCATCAGTCATGAGTAGCATCCCAGAGGAAACATTGGAGGATATCAAAGGTGGGTATTAGCCAACTATTGACTGGCATGGAAGGAAATATAACAGAAACGTGTCCAGTACACACATTCCCTGTTGTAAGGGGATAGGTGAAGGTTGTGATGGAAAGGAGACCTCTTTCATCAGTCATAAATAGCATCCCAAAGAAAACAGAAAGATGGGTGTAAAAGGAGGATATCAAATATGGGTAATATGCAACTATTAACTGGCTTGGAGGGAAATATAACAAGCTCTGGTTACATGCGTCAGTAATGGACTCCCCGTGACAAGGGAAGGGTATTTGGTGATGAAGTGAGACCTCTTTGATCCATCCGGAAGTAGCCATTATTTTTTTTACAGTACAGGGAATGTGGAGGAGGGATGATTTTAGGAGCACAGAAATTATGGGGCTCTCCCATAGTATTTTAGAAAAAATGCTGAAAATGGTTTGAAACGGTCCATGAAATAAAGTATACATAAATTTATAGTAAATTGCATAGGGATATCACATTTTTGCATGAAGTATGCAAACTTTGAGAACAGCTAGAAAGCAAACAAAAATTATTACACCTGTAATTTGTTTATATTATGTAGAAAACATGTTTGGGTATAATTTCCACCCAATTTCATCTCAAAGTCGCATGATTCACAAGGTCAAACAAAGTAAAGGTCAATAGGTCATTAAACCTCAAATTGCTCCTACATAAGAAAATAATGGCACATTTGGATTGCTTATGCAATTACCTATCAAAAGACACAAATATCAGCAGATATAGCCCACAGATATGGGCATTTGAAGGTTGGTGTGCCCAGCTTGGCTATCGCAAAAAAAAGGGTTTCGTAGCACAAAAACCGTTGGTCCGATCGGACTGAAACTTTCAGCTTTTTCAGCCTCAGTTACCCCATACACCAAATTTGAGCCAATTTGAAGGGGGTCGGGTTTAACCCATTGGGTGATCTGACATGGAATGACCCAAATATATAAACCCTACCGTTATCGGATTTCTTTTTAAGTAAAAAGAAGATCACTTTTTTATTTGTTTTATTGCTCCATGTGGAAGGGAGCTAGAGTGTTGGAGCGCCTGTTTTGTAGGCATGGTAGGTTTTAAAATTCATAATTTTTTTAAATTTTCAGTGAGAACGTGTTTTGTGACCAACATGGATCGAATCCGGTTGATACAGCAGAGCATACTCCAGTCAGACCCAAATAAGGTAAACATAGTTTTGTTATTTTCCCATCATATCACAGAATTTGTCAAACAAACCACAACTAGGTCAATTTGAATACATTTTCAAAGTGAACAAAGAAAACTGACAGAATAAACAGTCATTGTATTTTGTGAATCGCTCATCACAGAGCTAAATTGAATTAACCCTAACCTGCACAGTGCATCTGTGCTGACAGCTCCACTTTGCTGGACTCTCTACACAAGTCAATGTGACAAAGTATGCAATCTCCTCATTCCCTCACACAAATGCTTTGAAGCCGGCCTGGGCGTGGCCATGATTGGAGGTTGTGCGTGTCGTGTGCATGACTAAAAGAACAATTCAAATTATCACAAAACGTCATTGAATCATGGCCCTTTTTATATGCATGCGTCTTCTGTGCATCTGTAAACATCCAGAATTTTCACTTGAAAAAAAAGTGCTTTATTCGCGTACTTCAGTTATGAACACCCAGTAAATCGGCACATTAATCTCAAGATCAATAGTGTTTTGGTCTTCAGCATAAATGTACATGCAGTTAGCCGTACAAAAGCCGTACAAGGTTCTCATAGGTGTGTGTGCTAGAGCTGTTCATTTTCGAATAATTTAGTATTCGATTATTCGAAACTGGGTTTGACCGAATATTCGAATATTCGATACTCGCCGATCAAGTTTTTCAGTGTATGCCGCACCGATAAAAAAGACGCCGGTGTTTTTTTTGCATGCCCCTGTTGTATCAAGGGTTTTACAGACGGGAACAATAAACCTCCGTCCACTAAAAGTTACAATTGACAAAAAAATGTGGCATTTGACAATGCTAAGCACCGTAACTTTTCTATTAAAATAGCATCAGAGGCGTATCTGTATGTGCATATATATCTTTTTGAATATTCGAACTGGCAAAATGGTTGCACATCATCTTTCCAAAACTAGCATAGGAATAAATAGATACATGTATCTACAAAATAGGGTTATATACATGTAGTAAGATCGTCCCGTTGATTTTTGGTAAATGTTGAGCGAAACTGTTTTTGGTTTATATTTATATCCACATATACAGGTATCACAAGTCCTAAGTTCCCCCAACATTTTCTGATTGAAAGAAATAGCAATGCACGAATTTAACCAAATCCCAAATGTAAATCATAGAGGGCACTCTTCTACCCATCTTGTGGTGAAATGATAGAAATTCAATCATGCATACCAAAATGAAGCTCAATTGAATGAAAAAGGGGGCCAATAAAAAAGTTGCACTGAATGGCATTGCTTCAATGTACAGTCGACTCTCGTTAATACGAGGTCCTCTCGTATTATCCGGACTCTCGTATTATCCGGGCTCTCGTCCTATCCGGGCTCTCGTCCTATCCGGGCTCTCGTCCTATCCGGGCTCTCGTCCTATCCGGGCTCTCGTCCTATCCGGGCTCTCGTCCTATCCGGGCTCTCGTCCTATCCGGGCTCTCGTCCTATCCGGGCTCTCGTCCTATCCGGGCTCTCGTCCTATCCTGGCTCTCGTCCTATCCGGGCTCTCGTCCTATCCGGGCTCTCGTCCTATCCGGGCTCTCGTCCTATCCGGGCTCTCGTCCTATCCGGGCTCTCGTCCTATCCGGGCTCTCGTCCTATCCGGGCTCTCGTCCTATCCGGGCTCTCGTCCTATCCGGGCTCTCGTCCTATCCGGGCTCTCGTCCTATCCGGGCTCTCGTCCTATCCGGGCTCTCGTCCTATCCGGGCTCTCGTCCTATCCGGGCTCTCGTCCTATCCGGGCTCTCGTCCTATCCGGGCTCTCGTCCTATCCGGGCTCTCCTCCTATCCTGGCTCTCGTCCTATCCGGGCTCTCGTCCTATCCGGGCTCTCGTCCTATCCGGGCTCTCGTCCTATCCGGGCTCTCGTCCTATCCGGGCTCTCGTCCTATCCGGGCTCTCGTCCTATCCGGGCTCTCGTCCTATCCGGGCTCTCGTCCTATCCGGGCTCTCGTCCTATCCGGGCTCTCGTCCTATCCGGGCTCTCGTCCTATCCGGGCTCTCGTCCTATCCGGGCTCTCGTCCTATCCGGGCTCTCGTCCTATCCGGGCTCTCGTCCTATCCGGGCTCTCGTCCTATCCGGGCTCTCGTCCTATCCGGGCTCTCGTCCTATCCGGGCTCTCGTCCTATCCGGGCTCTCGTCCTATCCGGGCTCTCCTCCTATCCTGGCTCTCGTCCTATCCGGGCTCTCGTCCTATCCGGGCTCTCGTCCTATCCGGGCTCTCGTCCTATCCGGGCTCTCGTCCTATCCGGGCTCTCGTCCTATCCGGGCTCTCGTCCTATCCGGGCTCTCGTCCTATCCGGGCTGCAGGTTTTCCTCTTTATTGTGTATAAATGTGACGTCTGGAAAGGCCCCGAACACAATGTTAACGCCACGCACATCGTGTCGATAAAATTGTCTTGCTTTATATTGGTTATGAAAATGTTGCAAGCAAGCAGTAATATTTAAGAAAACAACACTTGAGCACAAGAACGACCGCTGGAGTTCGCTGAGCGGGGGATTGGAGATGCCTAGATCACTGCAAAACCACTGCAAGTTAACTACACGCACGTAAGTATTTCAATCACGCACATAAATCTTGATGGGGCTCTTGAATTAGTTGGTAACCATCACGGAAACTGGCATAAGGCACAAAAAGCAGGAAACCAATACATTTTTTGTTGACAACAGAGGGCGTTTCTCGATCATGGGGTCTTCAATGACTGGTTTTTACGGTAAAATTTGTCGAAATGTTGGGGTGCGACTGTCGGCTCTAAAATTAATTTATAACCATGGGGGTAAATTAAATATTTTGAGTTACAAACGGGATTGATATTACTGAACAAAAGAGGGCGCCAAACATTCTGCTTAAAATTCATGATTGCCTTGGCGTGGTTGGGCTATTTTTTTCCGGCTGGCTGGAAGGGGAAACGAAAGCAAGTGGACTTTTTTCGCACTTAGGGGTTAGTTTACACAATTCTTTAAGTTTCGGTGTTCCGGCGGCATGAAAGCCACTATAAACAAACCCCTCTATAGCGGCATGGGAACCACAAATGCCCATTGTCCACCTTTTAATAGCCCCCTCTAGCGGCACGTTCGAGACACAAACGGCCGATGTCTACATGGAGTGAAAACCGCAGTGCAGGATTAACGAACATTAATTACAATAACTTTTCAAATTGAATAGATTCGCTGATTGACAGGTTGTTTTCCAAAATGTTCGTGGAAAATAGATGACAATACATGTATTTGCGCTCAATCGGGCCGCAAATAATGCTCGTCTTAGCCGAGTTCTCGCGTAACCAGAGCTCGTATTAATGACATTTTCTCCCATAGGAATGTGCACAATTTGGTCGGTACCAACGAAAATTCTCGTCTTAACCGAGTTCTCGTGTTAACTGAGCTCTTATTAACGAGAGTCGACTACATGTGTACTGCTCTCAGTGATCAAGCAATGCAGGGTAGATTTTCATTATTTAATAACAGCTTGGGATAATCTGGACCAGCAGTGCGTGTGTAACTTGGCAAACAGCATGCGGAGGCGTTGTTTGAAAGTTCTTGAGAATAATGGAGGACCCACTAAATACTGAACTGAACTTTCTCATGTAAACAAGACTCTGGACTTGAAAGAAAAAAACAACCAATTAATAAATGTTACATTTAACATGTTTAATTTGCATTTTTTGCCATCTTTGCATTAAAGTCTACAATTATCTGTGGGGTCACCGAGATTGCGTCTTCTTTCAGTTACCCATCCTTTTAAACAAGGAAACCTTGTAATGTAAAGTTATTAAAGGGACACATTGCTTTGGATTTGGCGATTTGGGCTATAAAAATGAAATGGATATGGTTGGGAAGCTTTTTTAAAAGTAGAATATAAAGATTCACATAATTATCCCTTCAAATTGCGTGGTTTTTGTTTAATTTGGTGACAAATAACGGTCCGCCATTTTGTAGAACCAAATGTTTGACTCCACTAAATGGCGGACCGTGTTCACCAGTCGTATTTCCAGTCGCCAGCCTAAAGACTCTTACAGCGTTTTTTTGCGCATTATTTAGACCGTGGTATTTACTACTGGAAATAAGTCTATGTTTCGCGGGTCAGATGTCAAGGGTCAGCGGCCATTTTTTTGTTTTGTAATCACTACTCACTAATTACAACACATTATACGTGTTTTTTGCATGAACAACTCTTATAAAAGATAAGGGACATTTCCAAACAGCAAAATTTCATGACATTTGAAGGCAATGTGTCCCTTTAATAATGAAAATCTACCCTGCATTGCATGATCACTGAAATCAGTACATTGAAGCAATGCTATTTACTGCAACTGTTCTTATTGGGCCCCTTTTTCATTCAATTGAGCTTAATTTTGGTATGCATGATTGAATTTCTATCATTTCACCACAAGATGGGCAGAAGAGTGCCCTCTATGATTTACATTTGGGATTTGGTTAAATTCATGCATTGCTATTTTATTCATTCAGAAACATGTTGCGGGGAACTTAGGACTTGTGATACCTGTATTGTTTTTATGTTTTTCTTGTATAAGAATTGTTCAGAGCAAATTTACAATTTCTATCTTCTTTAATTAAATGAAACATTGATTACAGCTATTGTACATGTACAGGCATACACAAATGTAGTCAAAATATAAAAATCAAGGTTGTCCATTGATTTTCAGTAAATGTTGAGAGAAACTTTTTTTTTCATTAATTACCTGTATTAATAATTAACATTTATTAAATGTTTAAACAATTTAAGGTGTAAAGTCTGTGCAAAAATTAAAGTCTTTATCAAGATTGTCTTGCCAAAGTTTGAAGTTTGAACTCCAGAAGGGCATTGAAGGTCAATTCAAATCAATCCGAATCATTTCATCAAGATTTAATGTGAAATTCATCTTTCCAATGTGCTATAATAAAAGAATGCCTAGCAAGATATATATACATACTAATTCGCGAATAGGGCGCACAACCCCCTTAAATATTGAGAATTTTACTGTCGAAAGTGAGTTGTATCGATAGAGGATGGTCTAAAATTAAAATGTACCAAATTTCGTGGGGTTTGAACAGGGAATATTTGGGTTAGGTTACATTAAAGTTGACAAAATTTTGGGACGGTCGCCCTATTAGCTATTTGTCGATAATATATATATTATCGACAAATAGCTAATAGGCCAGGGCGACCATCCCATAGACTTGTGCACAAAATTGTGTCAGAAAAACTGATACATGATACTAATAAAAATACATGAAACCACCCAAAATATTATTTTAAAAAGCTGTGATTATTTTGCTGTACTTGGTCTAAGTGTGAAAAACCTAGTTCAGAGTTATTCTAGAATTTCATAGTGGACACAGTTCTCCTCTTCAGCAGAAATCTCGCCATCATCAGCTTGGGTCATTGAGTCATGTTTGAGCTGGCACGTCTTGCCCGACAGATTGAAGAAGCGGCAATCTGGATCCTTGTAGCAAGCGATACAGCACATCATCGGGTGTGCTACCTGCATTTCCTTGTAGGTGTGGCCCAGCAGACATCTGGGTTGGGCGTGGCCGGTATCTAGGGCGCCGACAACAGCGCAGCGCAGCGAGGGGGCACACTTGTCCAGGTGTCGCTCACACATGATGTGACGACGGGGACTGTTGCAGTCTCGACTATCCCACTGGCGTTCAAAATTGGTACTGTGTATCGCACATCTGGGGGTATTGTTAGCAGAAGTCATAGGCTCCAACCTATCATTCCCCTCACAGACCCACCCTTTGTCTTCCACTTGTAAACATCCGAGCCAGATATTTTTGGGCCCTGTCCCATCCACAGCGGACTGCCGCATAGTCCAGATGAAGTCGTTCTCCTCCTTACTGCCAGGCACTGTCAACTCACCACCGAGACTTTGACACTTCTGAAAGCTTTGGATCCAAGTGGATCTTGTCTTTGTGGGTTCAGGCACGACATAACAGGATTGGTCGTAGCGAGCCCATCCGTCGGGACAGGATTGGCACATTGCATTGGTTATCACCAAGACAGTCCCGTGAATCCAAAAAATGCCCATTAAGAGACATTTGTTGTTGAGAGCCATCTTTGTAGAGAAATGTAATTTCTGTATCACTTGTCAGGAGTGTTGTCGGATATATATATGGCCTACGCAGCAAATATCTGTAGTGTGAAGTACAAACAACCAATTCTGCTAACTGAATCCTTTACATCAGGCTGCTTGGCAATGTTTTGTCCACTGGCTAAGAAATTGAATGATTGTTTCCATGGTAACAAGTAATTGCTGCCACGATTTTCTTCCAGTAAGTGGTCAGAATGATTACACGTAATTGACTTTGGCAGCAGTATTTAGTAGTAGACCTAAATGTACATAATGCATGCGATAAACGTAATCAGAAGTAGGTGGCCGAGATTAGAGTCTAGACTGTGGCATCCGCAAGGCAAATCAGACTTTTTGAGTAATTGCAATTTATGTGAAAATCCTAAAAATCACGATATTCCTTTTTTTGTTAAAATACTGTAGTTTAAAGCATATTTAATACAAAATACCTGGTTTGCTATTGCGTTGAGACCATTAAATACGTACAATTTGACATTTATGGCATTGCTCAAACCCTGGCTTGGGCTCGGGCTTCAGCTGCGCTTAATTTTATGTCCCCAGATTTGACAAGATCTTGGATACTGTTTTTGCTACTGATGTTGTAATCCGGAGCCTGAGTCTGTTAATATATATACGTATTCATGGCTTCAGATTGGCAATGGGGCTGGGGAATATCTGGAGACGAAGCCGAAACCAGGGTTTGAGAATTGACCTTCGTCTGGCGTATTTCTGAAAAAAAATTGTGTAAACTACGTATTATTTTCCATTCTCAATGCTAAATTTACGGCTCTATTTGAAAACCAAGATATAGTATAACAGTAAATTGTTCACCACTACAAAGCTTACATTATATATTTTATTATGGAATGGAAATCTCAATTTTCAAAGTTTTCAACTTATGTCTGATTTCGCTTGCTGTGCCACAAATGCAGTTGGGTAACTCCACAGCAATAGGAACAAAACTCTAAAAATTCAAACACTTTGATGTGGATTGCATGCTGCATATATATATTGTGGATAACCAATCTCTGTGTTTTACCAAATTAGCTCTCAATACTCTCAATGGGGGATACATTGTATCTCCAACATCAGTGGCATAGAGTACCGAAGTGATGACGTCAATCAATGCAATGTTTGGCACCAGAATACATTCTAAACTGCATGTGTTTGGAACCATTGCCGCGGCAACTGACTGACGTCAGACTTCGGTACTCTATAACGTACAATGTACATGATGTCACCAAGTCCTGCCTAGATTGTTATTGATTTGAATGTTAATTTAAATGTTCAGCTCTGACCCCTATGTGTTTATTTGAAGCGAGTTCAACCAGCTTAGAAGACAGTCGGTGTTAACAGTACCCTTAATTTAATACATCATGTCACATTTCTAGTGACGACCAATACACTGAATGTTAATAGAAAAGGAACCAAAGTTCTGAGTTGTTCTTTGTGTCTCTTGGTTAGGCCTCGCCACCATTTTGTGTTGTGGCAGTTTTGCTTTAGATTGGTCAATTAGGCTTTGAAGCTGTGAGGGATGAAAGTGACACGTAATGTAATATTAGTGACGGTGGAATTGCCTAGTGCAAGGACTTGTTTGACTTTTTGGCTGTTTCAGAAACTTTTCCGAAATAGCCCTTGTTTTCGTTAAGATTTATTATTCTTATTTTTTTGGCTTTTCCGAAATTTTTCAGGAAAGCCTTGGTTTTTGTTCTGATTTGTTTTCTTCTTCTTCTTCTTCTTCTCCTCTTTCTCCTTCTTCTTGTTCTTCTATCAAAAATGCCATAGACAAAGCACACGTTTCATTCTCGCAGCCACTTTTGCCATTAAACAGACTTCAATCTTAATGAGAGTTTGCATAGACTTGGACCCTATACCGTAGTATAGTGCATATTACTCTGACGTCATGATGACGTCATCACATGGCACGTGACATCATCTCAAAAGTGCATTTTTGAAGGGCCCATATCTAGAGAACCGTACGTCCTATTGAGCTCAAACGTGGTTTGTGGGTAGACCGGCTTGTGTTATAGATGAAAATTGACGTGACGTCATGATGACGTCATCATGCGATTTTATAGATTTCTTTTAGTTTTTGCACCTTTAAGCCATATCTCATCAACGGAACGTGCTAATTTCGAAATTCTTTTTGCAATAGGTTTGTTAGCTCATAGATACTTACATGTAAATGTGAAAAATTCGTGACGTCATGATGACGTCATCAAAAATGTGCTTTTTTGAAACACATAATATAAGGGTAGGTCCGATCGTCACAAAAATTGGTGGGTAGGCAGATATTGTCACTAGCATGCAAAATCCGAAGTGACGTCATGATGACATCATCGGCTGATTTTCTATGATTTTTTAAATGTTTCAAATTTCATTATACACTCAAAATCTTACACTGTCATTGATCAGATCGACTCCAAACTCGACTCAGGCCAAGACCACGTTGATAACAAAGGAATTCTGGGAAGGCAGTATAACCATGGGTGTCATGTTGCACGTTCTTAATTTATCCTACAATCCAACGTAAACTTGTGTGTGGTGTTGCGCTGTACGAGCGAAATCAGTGTATAGCAGTGCATGTTAAGTGACGTAGCGCTATATACCAGCGGTGCTTTTTGGAACTGTGCTTTGTATACGGAGCTTTGAGTGTTTTCCATAACATGTCAATGGTGTAATTTTATCCAAGGGAGCTTATACCATTTCCTTGCACTATGATTATACAATAGCGTACAGACTGCATGGATTTTCCTCGATGTGCCTCTCGGAATTGAACGGTAAACCTCTATCTTAATCATGGAAACTCCACTTGTTCCTCAAGTGGCGTATCTAGTATTTTGGTGTTCGTTTTAATGGTGAAATCCGATGTTTTGTTGGGTCTTCGGACGTACTTAATTAATGAATAGGAAAACGCCGCACACGTACTTGGACACTACTATTGCCAGATCATGTATACAAACCAATGCTGAGGGCAGCAGGCAACCTTGTGTTAAAACCGCGGTTCAAAAACTTCCTCAA
>JAZGUH010001257.1:0-35787 GCA_037893225.1 Hippasteria phrygiana
AGAAAATTCAAACCTCGCAATGTTTATTTTCTTTCCGGCCAACATCTGTGTGCATATTACCTTCTATTTATTGCTCCATGCCTATCAAATTCCCTGGGGTATGACTTGCTTTACTCATTCATAATTGCATGAAATATCAACCAAATTCAGTAATTTTGACATGTATGGATAGCTTAGATCTGGCGCTACATGTTGCAATTATCGGCGGCTTCTTAGAGTTAACACTTGTGGAGAAAATTCAAACCTCGCAATGTTTATTTTCTTCCCGGCCACCATCTGTGTGCATATTACCTTCTATTTATTGCTCCATGCATGTCAAATTCCCTGGGGTATGGACTTGCTTTACTCATTCATAATTGCATGAAATATCAACCAAATTCAGTAATTTTGACATGTATGGATAGCTTAGATCTGGCGCTACATGTTGCAATTATCGGCGGCTTCTTAGAGTTAAAACTTGTGGAGAAAATTCAAACCTCGCAATGTTTATTTTCTTTCCGGCCAACATCTGTGTGCATATTACCTTCTATTTATTGCTCCATGCCTATCAAATTCCCTGGGGTATGACTTGCTTTACTCATTCATAATTGCATGAAATATCAACCAAATTCAGTAATTTTGACATGTATGGATATCTTAGATCTGGCGCTACATGTTGCAATTATCGGCGGCTTCTTAGAGTTAACACTTGTGGAGAAAATTCAAACCTCGCAATGTTTATTTTCTTCCCGGCCACCATCTGTGTGCAGATTACCTCTTATTTATTGCTCCATGCCTGTCAAATTCCCTGGGTATGGACTTGCTTTACTCATTCATAATTGCATGAAATATCAACCAAATTCAGTAATTTTGACATGTATGGATATCTTAGATCTGGCGCTACATGTTGCAATTATCGGCGGCTTCTTAGAGTTAACACTTGTGGAGAAAATTCAAACCTCGCAATGTTTATTTTCTTTCCGGCCAACATCTGTGTACATATTACCGTCTATTTATTGCTCCATGCATGTCAAATTCCCTGGGGTATGGACTTGCTTTATTCATTCATAATTGCATGAAATATCAACCAAATGCAGTAATTTTGACATGTATGGATAGCTTAGATCTGGCGCTACATGTTGCAATTATCGGCGGCTTCTTAGAGTTAACACTTGTGGAGAAAATTCAAACCTCGCAATGTTTATTTTCTTCCCGGCCACCATCTGTGTGCAGATTACCTCTTATTTATTGCTCCATGCCTGTCAAATTCCCTGGGGTATGGACTTGCTTTACTCATTCATAATTGCATGAAATATCAACCAAATTCAGTAATTTTGACATGTATGGATAGCTTAGATCTGGCGCTACATGTTGCAATTATCGGCGGCTTCTTAGAGTTAAAACTTGTGGAGAAAATTCAAACCTCGCAATGTTTATTTTCTTTCCGGCCAACATCTGTGTACATATTACCGTCTATTTATTGCTCCATGCATGTCAAATTCCCTGGGGTATGGACTTGCTTTACTCATTCATAATTGCATGAAATATCAACCAAATTCAGTAATTTTGACATGTATGGATAGCTTAGATCTGGCGCTACATGTTGCAATTATCGGCGGCTTCTTAGAGTTAAAACTTGTGGAGAAAATTCAAACCTCGCAATGTTTATTTTCTTTCCGGCCAACATCTGTGTGCATATTACCTTCTATTTATTGCTCCATGCCTATCAAATTCCCTGGGGTATGACTTGCTTTACTCATTCATAATTGCATGAAATATCAACCAAATTCAGTAATTTTGACATGTATGGATAGCTTAGATCTGGCGCTACATGTTGCAATTATCGGCGGCTTCTTAGAGTTAAAACTTGTGGAGAAAATTCAAACCTCGCAATGTTTATTTTCTTTCCGGCCAACATCTGTGTGCATATTACCTTCTATTTATTGCTCCATGCCTATCAAATTCCCTGGGGTATGACTTGCTTTACTCATTCATAATTGCATGAAATATCAACCAAATTCAGTAATTTTGACATGTATGGATAGCTTAGATCTGGCGCTACATGTTGCAATTATCGGCGGCTTCTTAGAGTTAAAACTTGTGGAGAAAATTCAAACCTCGCAATGTTTATTTTCTTTCCGGCCAACATCTGTGTGCATATTACCTTCTATTTATTGCTCCATGCCTGTCAAATTCCCTGGGGTATGACTTGCTTTACTCATTCATAATTGCATGAAATATCAACCAAATTCAGTAATTTTGACATGTATGGATAGCTTAGATCTGGCGCTACATGTTGCAATTATCGGCGGCTTCTTAGAGTTAACACTTGTGGAGAAAATTCAAACCTCGCAATGTTTATTTTCTTCCCGGCCACCATCTGTGTGCAGATTACCTCTTATTTATTGCTCCATGCCTGTCAAATTCCCTGGGGTATGGACTTGCTTTACTCATTCATAATTGCATGAAATATCAACCAAATTCAGTAATTTTGACATGTATGGATAGCTTAGATCTGGCGCTACATGTTGCAATTATCGGCGGCTTCTTAGAGTTAACACTTGTGGAGAAAATTCAAACCTCGCAATGTTTATTTTCTTTCCGGCCAACATCTGTGTACATATTACCGTCTATTTATTGCTCCATGCATGTCAAATTCCCTGGGGTATGGACTTGCTTTATTCATTCATAATTGCATGAAATATCAACCAAATGCAGTAATTTTGACATGTATGGATAGCTTAGATCTGGCGCTACATGTTGCAATTATCGGCGGCTTCTTAGAGTTAACACTTGTGGAGAAAATTCAAACCTCGCAATGTTTATTTTCTTCCCGGCCACCATCTGTGTGCAGATTACCTTCTATTTATTGCTCCATGCCTGTCAAATTCCCTGGGGTATGGACTTGCTTTACTCATTCATAATTGCATGAAATATCAACCAAATTCAGTAATTTTGACATGTATGGATAGCTTAGATCTGGCGCTACATGTTGCAATTATCGGCGGCTTCTTAGAGTTAACACTTGTGGAGAAAATTCAAACCTCGCAATGTTTATTTTCTTCCCGGCCACCATCTGTGTGCAGATTACCTCTTATTTATTGCTCCATGCCTGTCAAATTCCCTGGGGTATGGACTTGCTTTACTCATTCATAATTGCATGAAATATCAACCAAATTCAGTAATTTTGACATGTATGGATAGCTTAGATCTGGCGCTACATGTTGCAATTATCGGCGGCTTCTTAGAGTTAAAACTTGTGGAGAAAATGCAAACCTCGCAATGTTTATTTTCTTTCCGGCCAACATCTGTGTGCATATTACCTTCTATTTATTGCTCCATGCCTGTCAAATTCCCTGGGGTATGACTTGCTTTACTCATTCATAATTGCATGAAATATCAACCAAATTCAGTAATTTTGACATGTATGGATATCTTAGATCTGGCGCTACATGTTGCAATTATCGGCGGCTTCTTAGAGTTAACACTTGTGGAGAAAATTCAAACCTCGCAATGTTTATTTTCTTTCCGGCCAACATCTGTGTACATATTACCGTCTATTTATTGCTCCATGCATGTCAAATTCCCTGGGGTATGGACTTGCTTTATTCATTCATAATTGCATGAAATATCAACCAAATGCAGTAATTTTGACATGTATGGATAGCTTAGATCTGGCGCTACATGTTGCAATTATCGGCGGCTTCTTAGAGTTAACACTTGTGGAGAAAATTCAAACCTCGCAATGTTTATTTTCTTCCCGGCCACCATCTGTGTGCAGATTACCTCTTATTTATTGCTCCATGCCTGTCAAATTCCCTGGGGTATGGACTTGCTTTACTCATTCATAATTGCATGAAATATCAACCAAATTCAGTAATTTTGACATGTATGGATAGCTTAGATCTGGCGCTACATGTTGCAATTATCGGCGGCTTCTTAGAGTTAAAACTTGTGGAGAAAATTCAAACCTCGCAATGTTTATTTTCTTTCCGGCCAACATCTGTGTACATATTACCGTCTATTTATTGCTCCATGCATGTCAAATTCCCTGGGGTATGGACTTGCTTTACTCATTCATAATTGCATGAAATATCAACCAAATTCAGTAATTTTGACATGTATGGATAGCTTAGATCTGGCGCTACATGTTGCAATTATCGGCGGCTTCTTAGAGTTAAAACTTGTGGAGAAAATTCAAACCTCGCAATGTTTATTTTCTTTCCGGCCAACATCTGTGTGCATATTACCTTCTATTTATTGCTCCATGCCTATCAAATTCCCTGGGGTATGACTTGCTTTACTCATTCATAATTGCATGAAATATCAACCAAATTCAGTAATTTTGACATGTATGGATAGCTTAGATCTGGCGCTACATGTTGCAATTATCGGCGGCTTCTTAGAGTTAACACTTGTGGAGAAAATTCAAACCTCGCAATGTTTATTTTCTTCCCGGCCACCATCTGTGTGCATATTACCTTCTATTTATTGCTCCATGCATGTCAAATTCCCTGGGGTATGGACTTGCTTTACTCATTCATAATTGCATGAAATATCAACCAAATTCAGTAATTTTGACATGTATGGATAGCTTAGATCTGGCGCTACATGTTGCAATTATCGGCGGCTTCTTAGAGTTAAAACTTGTGGAGAAAATTCAAACCTCGCAATGTTTATTTTCTTTCCGGCCAACATCTGTGTGCATATTACCTTCTATTTATTGCTCCATGCCTATCAAATTCCCTGGGGTATGACTTGCTTTACTCATTCATAATTGCATGAAATATCAACCAAATTCAGTAATTTTGACATGTATGGATAGCTTAGATCTGGCGCTACATGTTGCAATTATCGGCGGCTTCTTAGAGTTAAAACTTGTGGAGAAAATTCAAACCTCGCAATGTTTATTTTCTTTCCGGCCAACATCTGTGTGCATATTACCTTCTATTTATTGCTCCATGCCTGTCAAATTCCCTGGGGTATGACTTGCTTTACTCATTCATAATTGCATGAAATATCAACCAAATTTAGTAATTTTGACATGTATGGATAGCTTAGATCTGGCGCTACATGTTGCAATTATCGGCGGCTTCTTAGAGTTAACACTTGTGGAGAAAATTCAAACCTCGCAATGTTTATTTTCTTCCCGGCCACCATCTGTGTGCAGATTACCTCTTATTTATTGCTCCATGCCTGTCAAATTCCCTGGGGTATGGACTTGCTTTACTCATTCATAATTGCATGAAATATCAACCAAATTCAGTAATTTTGACATGTATGGATAGCTTAGATCTGGCGCTACATGTTGCAATTATCGGCGGCTTCTTAGAGTTAACACTTGTGGAGAAAATTCAAACCTCGCAATGTTTATTTTCTTTCCGGCCAACATCTGTGTACATATTACCGTCTATTTATTGCTCCATGCATGTCAAATTCCCTGGGGTATGGACTTGCTTTATTCATTCATAATTGCATGAAATATCAACCAAATGCAGTAATTTTGACATGTATGGATAGCTTAGATCTGGCGCTACATGTTGCAATTATCGGCGGCTTCTTAGAGTTAACACTTGTGGAGAAAATTCAAACCTCGCAATGTTTATTTTCTTCCCGGCCACCATCTGTGTGCAGATTACCTTCTATTTATTGCTCCATGCCTGTCAAATTCCCTGGGGTATGGACTTGCTTTACTCATTCATAATTGCATGAAATATCAACCAAATTCAGTAATTTTGACATGTATGGATAGCTTAGATCTGGCGCTACATGTTGCAATTATCGGCGGCTTCTTAGAGTTAACACTTGTGGAGAAAATTCAAACCTCGCAATGTTTATTTTCTTCCCGGCCACCATCTGTGTGCAGATTACCTCTTATTTATTGCTCCATGCCTGTCAAATTCCCTGGGGTATGGACTTGCTTTACTCATTCATAATTGCATGAAATATCAACCAAATTCAGTAATTTTGACATGTATGGATAGCTTAGATCTGGCGCTACATGTTGCAATTATCGGCGGCTTCTTAGAGTTAAAACTTGTGGAGAAAATGCAAACCTCGCAATGTTTATTTTCTTTCCGGCCAACATCTGTGTGCATATTACCTTCTATTTATTGCTCCATGCCTGTCAAATTCCCTGGGGTATGACTTGCTTTACTCATTCATAATTGCATGAAATATCAACCAAATTCAGTAATTTTGACATGTATGGATAGCTTAGATCTGGCGCTACATGTTGCAATTATCGGCGGCTTCTTAGAGTTAACACTTGTGGAGAAAATTCAAACCTCGCAATGTTTATTTTCTTCCCGGCCACCATCTGTGTGCAGATTACCTCTTATTTATTGCTCCATGCCTGTCAAATTCCCTGGGGTATGGACTTGCTTTACTCATTCATAATTGCATGAAATATCAACCAAATTCAGTAATTTTGACATGTATGGATATCTTAGATCTGGCGCTACATGTTGCAATTATCGGCGGCTTCTTAGAGTTAACACTTGTGGAGAAAATTCAAACCTCGCAATGTTTATTTTCTTTCCGGCCAACATCTGTGTACATATTACCGTCTATTTATTGCTCCATGCATGTCAAATTCCCTGGGGTATGGACTTGCTTTATTCATTCATAATTGCATGAAATATCAACCAAATGCAGTAATTTTGACATGTATGGATAGCTTAGATCTGGCGCTACATGTTGCAATTATCGGCGGCTTCTTAGAGTTAACACTTGTGGAGAAAATTCAAACCTCGCAATGTTTATTTTCTTCCCGGCCACCATCTGTGTGCAGATTACCTCTTATTTATTGCTCCATGCCTGTCAAATTCCCTGGGGTATGGACTTGCTTTACTCATTCATAATTGCATGAAATATCAACCAAATTCAGTAATTTTGACATGTATGGATAGCTTAGATCTGGCGCTACATGTTGCAATTATCGGCGGCTTCTTAGAGTTAAAACTTGTGGAGAAAATTCAAACCTCGCAATGTTTATTTTCTTTCCGGCCAACATCTGTGTACATATTACCGTCTATTTATTGCTCCATGCATGTCAAATTCCCTGGGGTATGGACTTGCTTTACTCATTCATAATTGCATGAAATATCAACCAAATTCAGTAATTTTGACATGTATGGATAGCTTAGATCTGGCGCTACATGTTGCAATTATCGGCGGCTTCTTAGAGTTAAAACTTGTGGAGAAAATTCAAACCTCGCAATGTTTATTTTCTTTCCGGCCAACATCTGTGTGCATATTACCTTCTATTTATTGCTCCATGCCTATCAAATTCCCTGGGGTATGACTTGCTTTACTCATTCATAATTGCATGAAATATCAACCAAATTCAGTAATTTTGACATGTATGGATAGCTTAGATCTGGCGCTACATGTTGCAATTATCGGCGGCTTCTTAGAGTTAACACTTGTGGAGAAAATTCAAACCTCGCAATGTTTATTTTCTTCCCGGCCACCATCTGTGTGCATATTACCTTCTATTTATTGCTCCATGCATGTCAAATTCCCTGGGGTATGGACTTGCTTTACTCATTCATAATTGCATGAAATATCAACCAAATTCAGTAATTTTGACATGTATGGATAGCTTAGATCTGGCGCTACATGTTGCAATTATCGGCGGCTTCTTAGAGTTAAAACTTGTGGAGAAAATTCAAACCTCGCAATGTTTATTTTCTTTCCGGCCAACATCTGTGTGCATATTACCTTCTATTTATTGCTCCATGCCTATCAAATTCCCTGGGGTATGACTTGCTTTACTCATTCATAATTGCATGAAATATCAACCAAATTCAGTAATTTTGACATGTATGGATAGCTTAGATCTGGCGCTACATGTTGCAATTATCGGCGGCTTCTTAGAGTTAACACTTGTGGAGAAAATTCAAACCTCGCAATGTTTATTTTCTTTCCGGCCAACATCTGTGTACATATTACCGTCTATTTATTGCTCCATGCATGTCAAATTCCCTGGGGTATGGACTTGCTTTATTCATTCATAATTGCATGAAATATCAACCAAATGCAGTAATTTTGACATGTATGGATAGCTTAGATCTGGCGCTACATGTTGCAATTATCGGCGGCTTCTTAGAGTTAACACTTGTGGAGAAAATTCAAACCTCGCAATGTTTATTTTCTTCCCGGCCACCATCTGTGTGCAGATTACCTCTTATTTATTGCTCCATGCCTGTCAAATTCCCTGGGGTATGGACTTGCTTTACTCATTCATAATTGCATGAAATATCAACCAAATTCAGTAATTTTGACATGTATGGATAGCTTAGATCTGGCGCTACATGTTGCAATTATCGGCGGCTTCTTAGAGTTAAAACTTGTGGAGAAAATTCAAACCTCGCAATGTTTATTTTCTTTCCGGCCAACATCTGTGTGCATATTACCTTCTATTTATTGCTCCATGCCTGTCAAATTCCCTGGGGTATGACTTGCTTTACTCATTCATAATTGCATGAAATATCAACCAAATTCAGTAATTTTGACATGTATGGATAGCTTAGATCTGGCGCTACATGTTGCAATTATCGGCGGTTTCTTAGAGTTAAAACTTGTGGAGAAAATTCAAACCTCGCAATGTTTATTTTCTTTCCGGCCAACATCTGTGTACATGTTACCGTCTATTTATTGCTCCATGCATGTCAAATTCCCTGGGGTATGGACTTGCTTTACTCATTCATAATTGCATGAAATATCAACCAAATTCAGTAATTTTGACATGTATGGATAGCTTAGATCTGGCGCTACATGTTGCAATTATCGGCGGCTTCTTAGAGTTAAAACTTGTGGAGAAAATTCAAACCTCGCAATGTTTATTTTCTTTCCGGCCAACATCTGTGTACATATTACCTTCTATTTATTGCTCCATGCCTGTCAAATTCCCTGGGGTATGACTTGCTTTATTCATTCATAATTGCATGAAATATCAACCAAATTCAGTAATTTTGACATGTATGGATAGCTTAGATCTGGCGCTACATGTTGCAATTATCGGCGGTTTCTTAGAGTTAAAACTTGTGGAGAAAATTCAAACCTCGCAATGTTTATTTTCTTTCCGGCCAACATCTGTGTACATGTTACCGTCTATTTATTGCTCCATGCATGTCAAATTCCCTGGGGTATGGACTTGCTTTACTCATTCATAATTGCATGAAATATCAACCAAATTCAGTAATTTTGACATGTATGGATAGCTTAGATCTGGCGCTACATGTTGCAATTATCGGCGGCTTCTTAGAGTTAAAACTTGTGGAGAAAATTCAAACCTCGCAATGTTTATTTTCTTTCCGGCCAACATCTGTGTGCATATTACCTTCTATTTATTGCTCCATGCCTATCAAATTCCCTGGGGTATGACTTGCTTTACTCATTCATAATTGCATGAAATATCAACCAAATTCAGTAATTTTGACATGTATGGATAGCTTAGATCTGGCGCTACATGTTGCAATTATCGGCGGCTTCTTAGAGTTAACACTTGTGGAGAAAATTCAAACCTCGCAATGTTTATTTTCTTTCCGGCCAACATCTGTGTACATATTACCGTCTATTTATTGCTCCATGCATGTCAAATTCCCTGGGGTATGGACTTGCTTTATTCATTCATAATTGCATGAAATATCAACCAAATGCAGTAATTTTGACATGTATGGATAGCTTAGATCTGGCGCTACATGTTGCAATTATCGGCGGCTTCTTAGAGTTAACACTTGTGGAGAAAATTCAAACCTCGCAATGTTTATTTTCTTCCCGGCCACCATCTGTGTGCAGATTACCTCTTATTTATTGCTCCATGCCTGTCAAATTCCCTGGGGTATGGACTTGCTTTACTCATTCATAATTGCATGAAATATCAACCAAATTCAGTAATTTTGACATGTATGGATAGCTTAGATCTGGCGCTACATGTTGCAATTATCGGCGGCTTCTTAGAGTTAAAACTTGTGGAGAAAATTCAAACCTCGCAATGTTTATTTTCTTTCCGGCCAACATCTGTGTGCATATTACCTTCTATTTATTGCTCCATGCCTGTCAAATTCCCTGGGGTATGACTTGCTTTACTCATTCATAATTGCATGAAATATCAACCAAATTCAGTAATTTTGACATGTATGGATAGCTTAGATCTGGCGCTACATGTTGCAATTATCGGCGGCTTCTTAGAGTTAACACTTGTGGAGAAAATTCAAACCTCGCAATGTTTATTTTCTTCCCGGCCACCATCTGTGTGCATATTACCTTCTATTTATTGCTCCATGCATGTCAAATTCCCTGGGGTATGGACTTGCTTTACTCATTCATAATTGCATGAAATATCAACCAAATTCAGTAATTTTGACATGTATGGATAGCTTAGATCTGGCGCTACATGTTGCAATTATCGGCGGTTTCTTAGAGTTAAAACTTGTGGAGAAAATTCAAACCTCGCAATGTTTATTTTCTTTCCGGCCAACATCTGTGTACATGTTACCGTCTATTTATTGCTCCATGCATGTCAAATTCCCTGGGGTATGGACTTGCTTTACTCATTCATAATTGCATGAAATATCAACCAAATTCAGTAATTTTGACATGTATGGATAGCTTAGATCTGGCGCTACATGTTGCAATTATCGGCGGCTTCTTAGAGTTAAAACTTGTGGAGAAAATTCAAACCTCGCAATGTTTATTTTCTTTCCGGCCAACATCTGTGTACATATTACCTTCTATTTATTGCTCCATGCCTGTCAAATTCCCTGGGGTATGACTTGCTTTATTCATTCATAATTGCATGAAATATCAACCAAATTCAGTAATTTTGACATGTATGGATAGCTTAGATCTGGCGCTACATGTTGCAATTATCGGCGGTTTCTTAGAGTTAAAACTTGTGGAGAAAATTCAAACCTCGCAATGTTTATTTTCTTTCCGGCCAACATCTGTGTACATGTTACCGTCTATTTATTGCTCCATGCATGTCAAATTCCCTGGGGTATGGACTTGCTTTACTCATTCATAATTGCATGAAATATCAACCAAATTCAGTAATTTTGACATGTATGGATAGCTTAGATCTGGCGCTACATGTTGCAATTATCGGCGGCTTCTTAGAGTTAAAACTTGTGGAGAAAATTCAAACCTCGCAATGTTTATTTTCTTTCCGGCCAACATCTGTGTACATATTACCTTCTATTTATTGCTCCATGCCTGTCAAATTCCCTGGGGTATGACTTGCTTTATTCATTCATAATTGCATGAAATATCAACCAAATTCAGTAATTTTGACATGTATGGATAGCTTAGATCTGGCGCTACATGTTGCAATTATCGGCGGCTTCTTAGAGTTAACACTTGTGGAGAAAATTCAAACCTCGCAATGTTTATTTTCTTTCCGGCCAACATCTGTGTACATATTACCGTCTATTTATTGCTCCATGCATGTCAAATTCCCTGGGGTATGGACTTGCTTTACTCATTCATAATTGCATGAAATATCAACCAAATTCAGTAATTTTGACATGTATGGATAGCTTAGATCTGGCGCTACATGTTGCAATTATCGGCGGCTTCTTAGAGTTAACACTTGTGGAGAAAATTCAAACCTCGCAATGTTTATTTTCTTCCCGGCCACCATCTGTGTGCATATTACCTTCTATTTATTGCTCCATGCATGTCAAATTCCCTGGGGTATGGACTTGCTTTACTCATTCATAATTGCATGAAATATCAACCAAATTCAGTAATTTTGACATGTATGGATAGCTTAGATCTGGCGCTACATGTTGCAATTATCGGCGGTTTCTTAGAGTTAAAACTTGTGGAGAAAATTCAAACCTCGCAATGTTTATTTTCTTTCCGGCCAACATCTGTGTACATGTTACCGTCTATTTATTGCTCCATGCATGTCAAATTCCCTGGGGTATGGACTTGCTTTACTCATTCATAATTGCATGAAATATCAACCAAATTCAGTAATTTTGACATGTATGGATAGCTTAGATCTGGCGCTACATGTTGCAATTATCGGCGGCTTCTTAGAGTTAAAACTTGTGGAGAAAATTCAAACCTCGCAATGTTTATTTTCTTTCCGGCCAACATCTGTGTACATATTACCTTCTATTTATTGCTCCATGCCTGTCAAATTCCCTGGGGTATGACTTGCTTTATTCATTCATAATTGCATGAAATATCAACCAAATTCAGTAATTTTGACATGTATGGATAGCTTAGATCTGGCGCTACATGTTGCAATTATCGGCGGTTTCTTAGAGTTAAAACTTGTGGAGAAAATTCAAACCTCGCAATGTTTATTTTCTTTCCGGCCAACATCTGTGTACATGTTACCGTCTATTTATTGCTCCATGCATGTCAAATTCCCTGGGGTATGGACTTGCTTTACTCATTCATAATTGCATGAAATATCAACCAAATTCAGTAATTTTGACATGTATGGATAGCTTAGATCTGGCGCTACATGTTGCAATTATCGGCGGCTTCTTAGAGTTAAAACTTGTGGAGAAAATTCAAACCTCGCAATGTTTATTTTCTTTCCGGCCAACATCTGTGTACATATTACCTTCTATTTATTGCTCCATGCCTGTCAAATTCCCTGGGGTATGACTTGCTTTATTCATTCATAATTGCATGAAATATCAACCAAATTCAGTAATTTTGACATGTATGGATAGCTTAGATCTGGCGCTACATGTTGCAATTATCGGCGGCTTCTTAGAGTTAACACTTGTGGAGAAAATTCAAACCTCGCAATGTTTATTTTCTTCCCGGCCACCATCTGTGTGCAGATTACCTCTTATTTATTGCTCCATGCCTGTCAAATTCCCTGGGGTATGGACTTGCTTTACTCATTCATAATTGCATGAAATATCAACCAAATTCAGTAATTTTGACATGTATGGATAGCTTAGATCTGGCGCTACATGTTGCAATTATCGGCGGCTTCTTAGAGTTAAAACGTGTGGAGAAAATTCAAACCTCGCAATGTTTATTTTCTTTCCGGCCAACATCTGTGTGCATATTACCTTCTATTTATTGCTCCATGCCTGTCAAATTCCCTGGGGTATGACTTGCTTTACTCATTCATAATTGCATGAAATATCAACCAAATTCAGTAATTTTGACATGTATGGATAGCTTAGATCTGGCGCTACATGTTGCAATTATCGGCGGCTTCTTAGAGTTAACACTTGTGGAGAAAATTCAAACCTCGCAATGTTTATTTTCTTTCCGGCCAACATCTGTGTACATGTTACCGTCTATTTATTGCTCCATGCATGTCAAATTCCCTGGGGTATGGACTTGCTTTACTCATTCATAATTGCATGAAATATCAACCAAATTCAGTAATTTTGACATGTATGGATAGCTTAGATCTGGCGCTACATGTTGCAATTATCGGCGGCTTCTTAGAGTTAAAACTTGTGGAGAAAATTCAAACCTCGCAATGTTTATTTTCTTTCCGGCCAACATCTGTGTACATATTACCTTCTATTTATTGCTCCATGCCTGTCAAATTCCCTGGGGTATGACTTGCTTTATTCATTCATAATTGCATGAAATATCAACCAAATTCAGTAATTTTGACATGTATGGATAGCTTAGATCTGGCGCTACATGTTGCAATTATCGGCGGCTTCTTAGAGTTAAAACTTGTGGAGAAAATTCAAACCTCGCAATGTTTATTTTCTTTCCGGCCAACATCTGTGTACATGTTACCGTCTATTTATTGCTCCATGCATGTCAAATTCCCTGGGGTATGGACTTGCTTTACTCATTCATAATTGCATGAAATATCAACCAAATTCAGTAATTTTGACATGTATGGATAGCTTAGATCTGGCGCTACATGTTGCAATTATCGGCGGCTTCTTAGAGTTAACACTTGTGGAGAAAATTCAAACCTCGCAATGTTTATTTTCTTTCCGGCCAACATCTGTGTACATATTACCTTCTATTTATTGCTCCATGCCTGTCAAATTCCCTGGGGTATGGACTTGCTTTACTCATTCATAATTGCATGAAATATCAACCAAATTCAGTAATTTTGACATGTATGGATAGCTTAGATCTGGCGCTACATGTTGCAATTATCGGCGGCTTCTTAGAGTTAAAACTTGTGGAGAAAATTCAAACCTCGCAATGTTTATTTTCTTTCCGGCCAACATCTGTGTACATGTTACCGTCTATTTATTGCTCCATGCATGTCAAATTCCCTGGGGTATGGACTTGCTTTACTCATTCATAATTGCATGAAATATCAACCAAATTCAGTAATTTTGACATGTATGGATAGCTTAGATCTGGCGCTACATGTTGCAATTATCGGCGGCTTCTTAGAGTTAAAACTTGTGGAGAAAATTCAAACCTCGCAATGTTTATTTTCTTTCCGGCCAACATCTGTGTACATATTACCTTCTATTTATTGCTCCATGCCTGTCAAATTCCCTGGGGTATGACTTGCTTTATTCATTCATAATTGCATGAAATATCAACCAAATTCAGTAATTTTGACATGTATGGATAGCTTAGATCTGGCGCTACATGTTGCAATTATCGGCGGCTTCTTAGAGTTAACACTTGTGGAGAAAATTCAAACCTCGCAATGTTTATTTTCTTCCCGGCCACCATCTGTGTGCAGATTACCTTTTATTTATTGCTCCATGCCTGTCAAATTCCCTGGGGTATGGACTTGCTTTACTCATTCATAATTGCATGAAATATCAACCAAATTCAGTAATTTTGACATGTATGGATAGCTTAGATCTGGCGCTACATGTTGCAATTATCGGCGGCTTCTTAGAGTTAAAACTTGTGGAGAAAATTCAAACCTCGCAATGTTTATTTTCTTTCCGGCCAACATCTGTGTGCATATTACCTTCTATTTATTGCTCCATGCCTGTCAAATTCCCTGGGGTATGACTTGCTTTACTCATTCATAATTGCATGAAATATCTACCAAATTCAGTAATTTTGACATTTATGGATAGCTTAGATCTGGCGCTACATGTTGCAATTATCGGCGGCTTCTTAGAGTTAACACTTGTGGAGAAAATTCAAACCTCGCAATGTTTATTTTCTTCCCGGCCACCATCTGTGTGCAGATTACCTTTTATTTATTGCTCCATGCCTGTCAAATTCCCTGGGGTATGGACTTGCTTTACTCATTCATAATTGCATGAAATATCAACCAAATTCAGTAATTTTGACATGTATGGATAGCTTAGATCTGGCGCTACATGTTGCAATTATCGGCGGCTTCTTAGAGTTAAAACTTGTGGAGAAAATTCAAACCTCGCAATGTTTATTTTCTTTCCGGCCAACATCTGTGTACATGTTACTGTCTATTTATTGCTCCATGCATGTCAAATTCCCTGGGGTATGGACTTGCTTTATTCATTCATAATTGCATGAAATATCAACCAAATTCAGTAATTTTGACATGTATGGATAGCTTAGATCTGGCGCTACATGTTGCAATTATCGGCGGCTTCTTAGAGTTAACACTTGTGGAGAAAATTCAAACCTCGCAATGTTTATTTTCTTCCCGGCCACCATCTGTGTGCAGATTACCTTTTATTTATTGCTCCATGCCTGTCAAATTCCCTGGGGTATGGACTTGCTTTACTCATTCATAATTGCATGAAATATCAACCAAATTCAGTAATTTTGACATGTATGGATAGCTTAGATCTGGCGCTACATGTTGCAATTATCGGCGGCTTCTTAGAGTTAACACTTGTGGAGAAAATTCAAACCTCGCAATGTTTATTTTCTTCCCGGCCACCATCTGTGTGCAGATTACCTCTTATTTATTGCTCCATGCCTGTCAAATTCCCTGGGGTATGGACTTGCTTTACTCATTCATAATTGCATGAAATATCAACCAAATTCAGTAATTTTGACATGTATGGATAGCTTAGATCTGGCGCTACATGTTGCAATTATCGGCGGCTTCTTAGAGTTAAAACTTGTGGAGAAAATTCAAACCTCGCAATGTTTATTTTCTTTCCGGCCAACATCTGTGTACATATTAACTTCTATTTATTGCTCCATGCCTGTCAAATTCCCTGGGGTATGACTTGCTTTATTCATTCATAATTGCATGAAATATCAACCAAATTCAGTAATTTTGACATGTATGGATAGCTTAGATCTGGCGCTACATGTTGCAATTATCGGCGGCTTCTTAGAGTTAACACTTGTGGAGAAAATTCAAACCTCGCAATGTTTATTTTCTTCCCGGCCACCATCTGTGTGCAGATTACCTCTTATTTATTGCTCCATGCCTGTCAAATTCCCTGGGGTATGGACTTGCTTTACTCATTCATAATTGCATGAAATATCAACCAAATTCAGTAATTTTGACATGTATGGATAGCTTAGATCTGGCGCTACATGTTGCAATTATCGGCGGCTTCTTAGAGTTAAAACTTGTGGAGAAAATTCAAACCTCGCAATGTTTATTTTCTTTCCGGCCAACATCTGTGTACATATTAACTTCTATTTATTGCTCCATGCCTGTCAAATTCCCTGGGGTATGACTTGCTTTATTCATTCATAATTGCATGAAATATCAACCAAATTCAGTAATTTTGACATGTATGGATAGCTTAGATCTGGCGCTACATGTTGCAATTATCGGCGGCTTCTTAGAGTTAACACTTGTGGAGAAAATTCAAACCTCGCAATGTTTATTTTCTTCCCGGCCACCATCTGTGTGCAGATTACCTTTTATTTATTGCTCCATGCCTGTCAAATTCCCTGGGGTATGGACTTGCTTTACTCATTCATAATTGCATGAAATATCAACCAAATTCAGTAATTTTGACATATTATGGATAGCTTAGATCTGGCGCTACATGTTGCAATTATCGGCGGCTTCTTAGAGTTAACACTTGTGGAGAAAATTCAAACCTCGCAATGTTTATTTTCTTCCCGGCCACCATCTGTGTGCAGATTACCTCTTATTTATTGCTCCATGCCTGTCAAATTCCCTGGGGTATGGACTTGCTTTACTCATTCATAATTGCATGAAATATCAACCAAATTCAGTAATTTTGACATGTATGGATAGCTTAGATCTGGCGCTACATGTTGCAATTATCGGCGGCTTCTTAGAGTTAAAACTTGTGGAGAAAATTCAAACCTCGCAATGTTTATTTTCTTTCCGGCCAACATCTGTGTGCATATTACCTTCTATTTATTGCTCCATGCCTGTCAAATTCCCTGGGGTATGACTTGCTTTACTCATTCATAATTGCATGAAATATCAACCAAATTCAGTAATTTTGACATGTATGGATAGCTTAGATCTGGCGCTACATGTTGCAATTATCGGCGGCTTCTTAGAGTTAACACTTGTGGAGAAAATTCAAACCTCGCAATGTTTATTTTCTTCCCGGCCACCATCTGTGTGCAGATTACCTCTTATTTATTGCTCCATGCCTGTCAAATTCCCCGGGGGATGGACTTGCTTTACTCATTCATAATTGCATGAAATATCAACCAAATTCAGTAATTTTGACATGTATGGATAGCTTAGATCTGGCGCTACATGTTGCAATTATCGGCGGCTTCTTAGAGTTAACACTTGTGGAGAAAATTCAAACCTCGCAATGTTTATTTTCTTTCCGGCCAACATCTGTGTACATATTACCGTCTATTTATTGCTCCATGCATGTCAAATTCCCTGGGGTATGGACTTGCTTTATTCATTCATAATTGCATGAAATATCAACCAAATTCAGTAATTTTGACATGTATGGATAGCTTAGATCTGGCGCTACATGTTGCAATTATCGGCGGCTTCTTAGAGTTAAAACTTGTGGAGAAAATTCAAACCTCGCAATGTTTATTTTCTTTCCGGCCAACATCTGTGTACATATTACCGTCTATTTATTGCTCCATGCATGTCAAATTCCCTGGGGTATGGACTTGCTTTACTCATTCATAATTGCATGAAATATCAACAAAATTCAGTAATTTTGACATGTATGGATAGCTTAGATCTGGCGCTACATGTTGCAATTATCGGCGGCTTCTTAGAGTTAAAACTTGTGGAGAAAATTCAAACCTCGCAATGTTTATTTTCTTTCCGGCCAACATCTGTGTGCATATTACCTTCTATTTATTGCTCCATGCCTATCAAATTCCCTGGGGTATGACTTGCTTTACTCATTCATAATTGCATGAAATATCAACCAAATTCAGTAATTTTGACATGTATGGATAGCTTAGATCTGGCGCTACATGTTGCAATTATCGGCGGCTTCTTAGAGTTAAAACTTGTGGAGAAAATTCAAACCTCGCAATGTTTATTTTCTTTCCGGCCACCATCTGTGTGCAGATTACCTCTTATTTATTGCTCCATGCCTGTCAAATTCCCTGGGGTATGGACTTGCTTTACTCATTCATAATTGCATGAAATATCAACCAAATTCAGTAATTTTGACATGTATGGATAGCTTAGATCTGGCGCTACATGTTGCAATTATCGGCGGCTTCTTAGAGTTAAAACTTGTGGAGAAAATTCAAACCTCGCAATGTTTATTTTCTTTCCGGCCAACATCTGTGTACATATTAACTTCTATTTATTGCTCCATGCCTGTCAAATTCCCTGGGGTATGACTTGCTTTATTCATTCATAATTGCATGAAATATCAACCAAATTCAGTAATTTTGACATGTATGGATAGCTTAGATCTGGCGCTACATGTTGCAATTATCGGCGGCTTCTTAGAGTTAACACTTGTGGAGAAAATTCAAACCTCGCAATGTTTATTTTCTTCCCGGCCACCATCTGTGTGCAGATTACCTCTTATTTATTGCTCCATGCCTGTCAAATTCCCTGGGGTATGGACTTGCTTTACTCATTCATAATTGCATGAAATATCAACCAAATTCAGTAATTTTGACATGTATGGATAGCTTAGATCTGGCGCTACATGTTGCAATTATCGGCGGCTTCTTAGAGTTAAAACTTGTGGAGAAAATTCAAACCTCGCAATGTTTATTTTCTTTCCGGCCAACATCTGTGTACATATTAACTTCTATTTATTGCTCCATGCCTGTCAAATTCCCTGGGGTATGACTTGCTTTATTCATTCATAATTGCATGAAATATCAACCAAATTCAGTAATTTTGACATGTATGGATAGCTTAGATCTGGCGCTACATGTTGCAATTATCGGCGGCTTCTTAGAGTTAACACTTGTGGAGAAAATTCAAACCTCGCAATGTTTATTTTCTTCCCGGCCACCATCTGTGTGCAGATTACCTTTTATTTATTGCTCCATGCCTGTCAAATTCCCTGGGGTATGGACTTGCTTTACTCATTCATAATTGCATGAAATATCAACCAAATTCAGTAATTTTGACATATTATGGATAGCTTAGATCTGGCGCTACATGTTGCAATTATCGGCGGCTTCTTAGAGTTAACACTTGTGGAGAAAATTCAAACCTCGCAATGTTTATTTTCTTCCCGGCCACCATCTGTGTGCAGATTACCTCTTATTTATTGCTCCATGCCTGTCAAATTCCCTGGGGTATGGACTTGCTTTACTCATTCATAATTGCATGAAATATCAACCAAATTCAGTAATTTTGACATGTATGGATAGCTTAGATCTGGCGCTACATGTTGCAATTATCGGCGGCTTCTTAGAGTTAAAACTTGTGGAGAAAATTCAAACCTCGCAATGTTTATTTTCTTTCCGGCCAACATCTGTGTGCATATTACCTTCTATTTATTGCTCCATGCCTGTCAAATTCCCTGGGGTATGACTTGCTTTACTCATTCATAATTGCATGAAATATCAACCAAATTCAGTAATTTTGACATGTATGGATAGCTTAGATCTGGCGCTACATGTTGCAATTATCGGCGGCTTCTTAGAGTTAACACTTGTGGAGAAAATTCAAACCTCGCAATGTTTATTTTCTTCCCGGCCACCATCTGTGTGCAGATTACCTCTTATTTATTGCTCCATGCCTGTCAAATTCCCCGGGGGATGGACTTGCTTTACTCATTCATAATTGCATGAAATATCAACCAAATTCAGTAATTTTGACATGTATGGATAGCTTAGATCTGGCGCTACATGTTGCAATTATCGGCGGCTTCTTAGAGTTAACACTTGTGGAGAAAATTCAAACCTCGCAATGTTTATTTTCTTTCCGGCCAACATCTGTGTACATATTACCGTCTATTTATTGCTCCATGCATGTCAAATTCCCTGGGGTATGGACTTGCTTTATTCATTCATAATTGCATGAAATATCAACCAAATTCAGTAATTTTGACATGTATGGATAGCTTAGATCTGGCGCTACATGTTGCAATTATCGGCGGCTTCTTAGAGTTAAAACTTGTGGAGAAAATTCAAACCTCGCAATGTTTATTTTCTTTCCGGCCAACATCTGTGTACATATTACCGTCTATTTATTGCTCCATGCATGTCAAATTCCCTGGGGTATGGACTTGCTTTACTCATTCATAATTGCATGAAATATCAACCAAATTCAGTAATTTTGACATGTATGGATAGCTTAGATCTGGCGCTACATGTTGCAATTATCGGCGGCTTCTTAGAGTTAAAACTTGTGGAGAAAATTCAAACCTCGCAATGTTTATTTTCTTTCCGGCCAACATCTGTGTGCATATTACCTTCTATTTATTGCTCCATGCCTATCAAATTCCCTGGGGTATGACTTGCTTTACTCATTCATAATTGCATGAAATATCAACCAAATTCAGTAATTTTGACATGTATGGATAGCTTAGATCTGGCGCTACATGTTGCAATTATCGGCGGCTTCTTAGAGTTAACACTTGTGGAGAAAATTCAAACCTCGCAATGTTTATTTTCTTCCCGGCCACCATCTGTGTGCAGATTACCTCTTATTTATTGCTCCATGCCTGTCAAATTCCCTGGGGTATGGACTTGCTTTACTCATTCATAATTGCATGAAATATCAACCAAATTCAGTAATTTTGACATGTATGGATAGCTTAGATCTGGCGCTACATGTTGCAATTATCGGCGGCTTCTTAGAGTTAAAACTTGTGGAGAAAATTCAAACCTCGCAATGTTTATTTTCTTTCCGGCCAACATCTGTGTGCATATTACCTTCTATTTATTGCTCCATGCCTGTCAAATTCCCTGGGGTATGACTTGCTTTACTCATTCATAATTGCATGAAATATCAACCAAATTCAGTAATTTTGACATGTATGGATAGCTTAGATCTGGCGCTACATGTTGCAATTATCGGCGGCTTCTTAGAGTTAAAACTTGTGGAGAAAATTCAAACCTCGCAATGTTTATTTTCTTTCCGGCCAACATCTGTGTGCATATTACCTTCTATTTATTGCTCCATGCCTATCAAATTCCCTGGGGTATGACTTGCTTTACTCATTCATAATTGCATGAAATATCAACCAAATTCAGTAATTTTGACATGTATGGATAGCTTAGATCTGGCGCTACATGTTGCAATTATCGGCGGCTTCTTAGAGTTAACACTTGTGGAGAAAATTCAAACCTCGCAATGTTTATTTTCTTTCCGGCCAACATCTGTGTACATATTACCGTCTATTTATTGCTCCATGCATGTCAAATTCCCTGGGGTATGGACTTGCTTTATTCATTCATAATTGCATGAAATATCAACCAAATGCAGTAATTTTGACATGTATGGATAGCTTAGATCTGGCGCTACATGTTGCAATTATCGGCGGCTTCTTAGAGTTAACACTTGTGGAGAAAATTCAAACCTCGCAATGTTTATTTTCTTCCCGGCCACCATCTGTGTGCAGATTACCTCTTATTTATTGCTCCATGCCTGTCAAATTCCCTGGGGTATGGACTTGCTTTACTCATTCATAATTGCATGAAATATCAACCAAATTCAGTAATTTTGACATGTATGGATAGCTTAGATCTGGCGCTACATGTTGCAATTATCGGCGGCTTCTTAGAGTTAAAACTTGTGGAGAAAATTCAAACCTCGCAATGTTTATTTTCTTTCCGGCCAACATCTGTGTGCATATTACCTTCTATTTATTGCTCCATGCCTGTCAAATTCCCTGGGGTATGACTTGCTTTACTCATTCATAATTGCATGAAATATCAACCAAATTCAGTAATTTTGACATGTATGGATAGCTTAGATCTGGCGCTACATGTTGCAATTATCGGCGGCTTCTTAGAGTTAAAACTTGTGGAGAAAATTCAAACCTCGCAATGTTTATTTTCTTTCCGGCCAACATCTGTGTGCATATTACCTTCTATTTATTGCTCCATGCCTATCAAATTCCCTGGGGTATGACTTGCTTTACTCATTCATAATTGCATGAAATATCAACCAAATTCAGTAATTTTGACATGTATGGATAGCTTAGATCTGGCGCTACATGTTGCAATTATCGGCGGCTTCTTAGAGTTAACACTTGTGGAGAAAATTCAAACCTCGCAATGTTTATTTTCTTTCCGGCCAACATCTGTGTACATATTACCGTCTATTTATTGCTCCATGCATGTCAAATTCCCTGGGGTATGGACTTGCTTTATTCATTCATAATTGCATGAAATATCAACCAAATGCAGTAATTTTGACATGTATGGATAGCTTAGATCTGGCGCTACATGTTGCAATTATCGGCGGCTTCTTAGAGTTAACACTTGTGGAGAAAATTCAAACCTCGCAATGTTTATTTTCTTCCCGGCCACCATCTGTGTGCAGATTACCTCTTATTTATTGCTCCATGCCTGTCAAATTCCCTGGGGTATGGACTTGCTTTACTCATTCATAATTGCATGAAATATCAACCAAATTCAGTAATTTTGACATGTATGGATAGCTTAGATCTGGCGCTACATGTTGCAATTATCGGCGGCTTCTTAGAGTTAACACTTGTGGAGAAAATTCAAACCTCGCAATGTTTATTTTCTTTCCGGCCAACATCTGTGTGCATATTACCTTCTATTTATTGCTCCATGCCTGTCAAATTCCCTGGGGTATGACTTGCTTTACTCATTCATAATTGCATGAAATATCAACCAAATTCAGTAATTTTGACATGTATGGATAGCTTAGATCTGGCGCTACATGTTGCAATTATCGGCGGCTTCTTAGAGTTAACACTTGTGGAGAAAATTCAAACCTCGCAATGTTTATTTTCTTTCCGGCCAACATCTGTGTGCATATTACCTTCTATTTATTGCTCCATGCCTATCAAATTCCCTGGGGTATGACTTGCTTTACTCATTCATAATTGCATGAAATATCAACCAAATGCAGTAATTTTGACATGTATGGATAGCTTAGATCTGGCGCTACATGTTGCAATTATCGGCGGCTTCTTAGAGTTAACACTTGTGGAGAAAATTCAAACCTCGCAATGTTTATTTTCTTCCCGGCCACCATCTGTGTGCAGATTACCTCTTATTTATTGCTCCATGCCTGTCAAATTCCCTGGGGTATGGACTTGCTTTACTCATTCATAATTGCATGAAATATCAACCAAATTCAGTAATTTTGACATGTATGGATAGCTTAGATCTGGCGCTACATGTTGCAATTATCGGCGGCTTCTTAGAGTTAAAACTTGTGGAGAAAATTCAAACCTCGCAATGTTTATTTTCTTTCCGGCCAACATCTGTGTGCATATTACCTTCTATTTATTGCTCCATGCCTATCAAATTCCCTGGGGTATGACTTGCTTTACTCATTCATAATTGCATGAAATATCAACCAAATTCAGTAATTTTGACATGTATGGATAGCTTAGATCTGGCGCTACATGTTGCAATTATCGGCGGCTTCTTAGAGTTAACACTTGTGGAGAAAATTCAAACCTCGCAATGTTTATTTTCTTCCCGGCCACCATCTGTGTGCAGATTACCTCTTATTTATTGCTCCATGCCTGTCAAATTCCCTGGGGTATGGACTTGCTTTACTCATTCATAATTGCATGAAATATCAACCAAATTCAGTAATTTTGACATGTATGGATAGCTTAGATCTGGCGCTACATGTTGCAATTATCGGCGGCTTCTTAGAGTTAAAACTTGTGGAGAAAATTCAAACCTCGCAATGTTTATTTTCTTTCCGGCCAACATCTGTGTGCATATTACCTTCTATTTATTGCTCCATGCCTGTCAAATTCCCTGGGGTATGACTTGCTTTACTCATTCATAATTGCATGAAATATCAACCAAATTCAGTAATTTTGACATGTATGGATAGCTTAGATCTGGCGCTACATGTTGCAATTATCGGCGGCTTCTTAGAGTTAAAACTTGTGGAGAAAATTCAAACCTCGCAATGTTTATTTTCTTTCCGGCCAACATCTGTGTGCATATTACCTTCTATTTATTGCTCCATGCCTATCAAATTCCCTGGGGTATGACTTGCTTTACTCATTCATAATTGCATGAAATATCAACCAAATTCAGTAATTTTGACATGTATGGATAGCTTAGATCTGGCGCTACATGTTGCAATTATCGGCGGCTTCTTAGAGTTAACACTTGTGGAGAAAATTCAAACCTCGCAATGTTTATTTTCTTTCCGGCCAACATCTGTGTACATATTACCGTCTATTTATTGCTCCATGCATGTCAAATTCCCTGGGGTATGGACTTGCTTTATTCATTCATAATTGCATGAAATATCAACCAAATGCAGTAATTTTGACATGTATGGATAGCTTAGATCTGGCGCTACATGTTGCAATTATCGGCGGCTTCTTAGAGTTAACACTTGTGGAGAAAATTCAAACCTCGCAATGTTTATTTTCTTCCCGGCCACCATCTGTGTGCAGATTACCTCTTATTTATTGCTCCATGCCTGTCAAATTCCCTGGGGTATGGACTTGCTTTACTCATTCATAATTGCATGAAATATCAACCAAATTCAGTAATTTTGACATGTATGGATAGCTTAGATCTGGCGCTACATGTTGCAATTATCGGCGGCTTCTTAGAGTTAAAACTTGTGGAGAAAATTCAAACCTCGCAATGTTTATTTTCTTTCCGGCCAACATCTGTGTGCATATTACCTTCTATTTATTGCTCCATGCCTATCAAATTCCCTGGGGTATGACTTGCTTTACTCATTCATAATTGCATGAAATATCAACCAAATTCAGTAATTTTGACATGCATGGATAGCTTAGATCTGGCGCTACATGTTGCAATTATCGGCGGCTTCTTAGAGTTAAAACTTGTGGAGAAAATTCAAACCTCGCAATGTTTATTTTCTTTCCGGCCACCATCTGTGTGCAGATTACCTCTTATTTATTGCTCCATGCCTGTCAAATTCCCTGGGGTATGGACTTGCTTTACTCATTCATAATTGCATGAAATATCAACCAAATTCAGTAATTTTGACATGTATGGATAGCTTAGATCTGGCGCTACATGTTGCAATTATCGGCGGCTTCTTAGAGTTAAAACTTGTGGAGAAAATTCAAACCTCGCAATGTTTATTTTCTTTCCGGCCAACATCTGTGTGCATATTACCTTCTATTTATTGCTCCATGCCTATCAAATTCCCTGGGGTATGACTTGCTTTACTCATTCATAATTGCATGAAATATCAACCAAATTCAGTAATTTTGACATGTATGGATAGCTTAGATCTGGCGCTACATGTTGCAATTATCGGCGGCTTCTTAGAGTTAACACTTGTGGAGAAAATTCAAACCTCGCAATGTTTATTTTCTTCCCGGCCACCATCTGTGTGCAGATTACCTCTTATTTATTGCTCCATGCCTGTCAAATTCCCTGGGGTATGGACTTGCTTTACTCATTCATAATTGCATGAAATATCAACCAAATTCAGTAATTTTGACATGTATGGATAGCTTAGATCTGGCGCTACATGTTGCAATTATCGGCGGCTTCTTAGAGTTAAAACTTGTGGAGAAAATTCAAACCTCGCAATGTTTATTTTCTTTCCGGCCAACATCTGTGTGCATATTACCTTCTATTTATTGCTCCATGCCTGTCAAATTCCCTGGGGTATGACTTGCTTTACTCATTCATAATTGCATGAAATATCAACCAAATTCAGTAATTTTGACATGTATGGATAGCTTAGATCTGGCGCTACATGTTGCAATTATCGGCGGCTTCTTAGAGTTAAAACTTGTGGAGAAAATTCAAACCTCGCAATGTTTATTTTCTTTCCGGCCAACATCTGTGTGCATATTACCTTCTATTTATTGCTCCATGCCTATCAAATTCCCTGGGGTATGACTTGCTTTACTCATTCATAATTGCATGAAATATCAACCAAATTCAGTAATTTTGACATGTATGGATAGCTTAGATCTGGCGCTACATGTTGCAATTATCGGCGGCTTCTTAGAGTTAACACTTGTGGAGAAAATTCAAACCTCGCAATGTTTATTTTCTTTCCGGCCAACATCTGTGTACATATTACCGTCTATTTATTGCTCCATGCATGTCAAATTCCCTGGGGTATGGACTTGCTTTATTCATTCATAATTGCATGAAATATCAACCAAATGCAGTAATTTTGACATGTATGGATAGCTTAGATCTGGCGCTACATGTTGCAATTATCGGCGGCTTCTTAGAGTTAACACTTGTGGAGAAAATTCAAACCTCGCAATGTTTATTTTCTTCCCGGCCACCATCTGTGTGCAGATTACCTCTTATTTATTGCTCCATGCCTGTCAAATTCCCTGGGGTATGGACTTGCTTTACTCATTCATAATTGCATGAAATATCAACCAAATTCAGTAATTTTGACATGTATGGATAGCTTAGATCTGGCGCTACATGTTGCAATTATCGGCGGCTTCTTAGAGTTAAAACTTGTGGAGAAAATTCAAACCTCGCAATGTTTATTTTCTTTCCGGCCAACATCTGTGTGCATATTACCTTCTATTTATTGCTCCATGCCTGTCAAATTCCCTGGGGTATGACTTGCTTTACTCATTCATAATTGCATGAAATATCAACCAAATTCAGTAATTTTGACATGTATGGATAGCTTAGATCTGGCGCTACATGTTGCAATTATCGGCGGCTTCTTAGAGTTAAAACTTGTGGAGAAAATTCAAACCTCGCAATGTTTATTTTCTTTCCGGCCAACATCTGTGTGCATATTACCTTCTATTTATTGCTCCATGCCTATCAAATTCCCTGGGGTATGACTTGCTTTACTCATTCATAATTGCATGAAATATCAACCAAATTCAGTAATTTTGACATGTATGGATAGCTTAGATCTGGCGCTACGTGTTGCAATTATCGGCGGCTTCTTAGAGTTAACACTTGTGGAGAAAATTCAAACCTCGCAATGTTTATTTTCTTTCCGGCCAACATCTGTGTACATATTACCGTCTATTTATTGCTCCATGCATGTCAAATTCCCTGGGGTATGGACTTGCTTTATTCATTCATAATTGCATGAAATATCAACCAAATGCAGTAATTTTGACATGTATGGATAGCTTAGATCTGGCGCTACATGTTGCAATTATCGGCGGCTTCTTAGAGTTAACACTTGTGGAGAAAATTCAAACCTCGCAATGTTTATTTTCTTCCCGGCCACCATCTGTGTGCAGATTACCTCTTATTTATTGCTCCATGCCTGTCAAATTCCCTGGGGTATGGACTTGCTTTACTCATTCATAATTGCATGAAATATCAACCAAATTCAGTAATTTTGACATGTATGGATAGCTTAGATCTGGCGCTACATGTTGCAATTATCGGCGGCTTCTTAGAGTTAACACTTGTGGAGAAAATTCAAACCTCGCAATGTTTATTTTCTTTCCGGCCAACATCTGTGTGCATATTACCTTCTATTTATTGCTCCATGCCTGTCAAATTCCCTGGGGTATGACTTGCTTTACTCATTCATAATTGCATGAAATATCAACCAAATTCAGTAATTTTGACATGTATGGATAGCTTAGATCTGGCGCTACATGTTGCAATTATCGGCGGCTTCTTAGAGTTAACACTTGTGGAGAAAATTCAAACCTCGCAATGTTTATTTTCTTTCCGGCCAACATCTGTGTGCATATTACCTTCTATTTATTGCTCCATGCCTATCAAATTCCCTGGGGTATGACTTGCTTTACTCATTCATAATTGCATGAAATATCAACCAAATGCAGTAATTTTGACATGTATGGATAGCTTAGATCTGGCGCTACATGTTGCAATTATCGGCGGCTTCTTAGAGTTAACACTTGTGGAGAAAATTCAAACCTCGCAATGTTTATTTTCTTCCCGGCCACCATCTGTGTGCAGATTACCTCTTATTTATTGCTCCATGCCTGTCAAATTCCCTGGGGTATGGACTTGCTTTACTCATTCATAATTGCATGAAATATCAACCAAATTCAGTAATTTTGACATGTATGGATAGCTTAGATCTGGCGCTACATGTTGCAATTATCGGCGGCTTCTTAGAGTTAAAACTTGTGGAGAAAATTCAAACCTCGCAATGTTTATTTTCTTTCCGGCCAACATCTGTGTGCATATTACCTTCTATTTATTGCTCCATGCCTATCAAATTCCCTGGGGTATGACTTGCTTTACTCATTCATAATTGCATGAAATATCAACCAAATTCAGTAATTTTGACATGTATGGATAGCTTAGATCTGGCGCTACATGTTGCAATTATCGGCGGCTTCTTAGAGTTAACACTTGTGGAGAAAATTCAAACCTCGCAATGTTTATTTTCTTCCCGGCCACCATCTGTGTGCAGATTACCTCTTATTTATTGCTCCATGCCTGTCAAATTCCCTGGGGTATGGACTTGCTTTACTCATTCATAATTGCATGAAATATCAACCAAATTCAGTAATTTTGACATGTATGGATAGCTTAGATCTGGCGCTACATGTTGCAATTATCGGCGGCTTCTTAGAGTTAAAACTTGTGGAGAAAATTCAAACCTCGCAATGTTTATTTTCTTTCCGGCCAACATCTGTGTGCATATTACCTTCTATTTATTGCTCCATGCCTGTCAAATTCCCTGGGGTATGACTTGCTTTACTCATTCATAATTGCATGAAATATCAACCAAATTCAGTAATTTTGACATGTATGGATAGCTTAGATCTGGCGCTACATGTTGCAATTATCGGCGGCTTCTTAGAGTTAAAACTTGTGGAGAAAATTCAAACCTCGCAATGTTTATTTTCTTTCCGGCCAACATCTGTGTGCATATTACCTTCTATTTATTGCTCCATGCCTATCAAATTCCCTGGGGTATGACTTGCTTTACTCATTCATAATTGCATGAAATATCAACCAAATTCAGTAATTTTGACATGTATGGATAGCTTAGATCTGGCGCTACATGTTGCAATTATCGGCGGCTTCTTAGAGTTAACACTTGTGGAGAAAATTCAAACCTCGCAATGTTTATTTTCTTTCCGGCCAACATCTGTGTACATATTACCGTCTATTTATTGCTCCATGCATGTCAAATTCCCTGGGGTATGGACTTGCTTTATTCATTCATAATTGCATGAAATATCAACCAAATGCAGTAATTTTGACATGTATGGATAGCTTAGATCTGGCGCTACATGTTGCAATTATCGGCGGCTTCTTAGAGTTAACACTTGTGGAGAAAATTCAAACCTCGCAATGTTTATTTTCTTCCCGGCCACCATCTGTGTGCAGATTACCTCTTATTTATTGCTCCATGCCTGTCAAATTCCCTGGGGTATGGACTTGCTTTACTCATTCATAATTGCATGAAATATCAACCAAATTCAGTAATTTTGACATGTATGGATAGCTTAGATCTGGCGCTACATGTTGCAATTATCGGCGGCTTCTTAGAGTTAAAACTTGTGGAGAAAATTCAAACCTCGCAATGTTTATTTTCTTTCCGGCCAACATCTGTGTGCATATTACCTTCTATTTATTGCTCCATGCCTGTCAAATTCCCTGGGGTATGACTTGCTTTACTCATTCATAATTGCATGAAATATCAACCAAATTCAGTAATTTTGACATGTATGGATAGCTTAGATCTGGCGCTACATGTTGCAATTATCGGCGGCTTCTTAGAGTTAAAACTTGTGGAGAAAATTCAAACCTCGCAATGTTTATTTTCTTTCCGGCCAACATCTGTGTGCATATTACCTTCTATTTATTGCTCCATGCCTATCAAATTCCCTGGGGTATGACTTGCTTTACTCATTCATAATTGCATGAAATATCAACCAAATTCAGTAATTTTGACATGTATGGATAGCTTAGATCTGGCGCTACATGTTGCAATTATCGGCGGCTTCTTAGAGTTAACACTTGTGGAGAAAATTCAAACCTCGCAATGTTTATTTTCTTTCCGGCCAACATCTGTGTACATATTACCGTCTATTTATTGCTCCATGCATGTCAAATTCCCTGGGGTATGGACTTGCTTTATTCATTCATAATTGCATGAAATATCAACCAAATGCAGTAATTTTGACATGTATGGATAGCTTAGATCTGGCGCTACATGTTGCAATTATCGGCGGCTTCTTAGAGTTAACACTTGTGGAGAAAATTCAAACCTCGCAATGTTTATTTTCTTCCCGGCCACCATCTGTGTGCAGATTACCTCTTATTTATTGCTCCATGCCTGTCAAATTCCCTGGGGTATGGACTTGCTTTACTCATTCATAATTGCATGAAATATCAACCAAATTCAGTAATTTTGACATGTATGGATAGCTTAGATCTGGCGCTACATGTTGCAATTATCGGCGGCTTCTTAGAGTTAACACTTGTGGAGAAAATTCAAACCTCGCAATGTTTATTTTCTTTCCGGCCAACATCTGTGTGCATATTACCTTCTATTTATTGCTCCATGCCTGTCAAATTCCCTGGGGTATGACTTGCTTTACTCATTCATAATTGCATGAAATATCAACCAAATTCAGTAATTTTGACATGTATGGATAGCTTAGATCTGGCGCTACATGTTGCAATTATCGGCGGCTTCTTAGAGTTAACACTTGTGGAGAAAATTCAAACCTCGCAATGTTTATTTTCTTTCCGGCCAACATCTGTGTGCATATTACCTTCTATTTATTGCTCCATGCCTATCAAATTCCCTGGGGTATGACTTGCTTTACTCATTCATAATTGCATGAAATATCAACCAAATGCAGTAATTTTGACATGTATGGATAGCTTAGATCTGGCGCTACATGTTGCAATTATCGGCGGCTTCTTAGAGTTAACACTTGTGGAGAAAATTCAAACCTCGCAATGTTTATTTTCTTCCCGGCCACCATCTGTGTGCAGATTACCTCTTATTTATTGCTCCATGCCTGTCAAATTCCCTGGGGTATGGACTTGCTTTACTCATTCATAATTGCATGAAATATCAACCAAATTCAGTAATTTTGACATGTATGGATAGCTTAGATCTGGCGCTACATGTTGCAATTATCGGCGGCTTCTTAGAGTTAAAACTTGTGGAGAAAATTCAAACCTCGCAATGTTTATTTTCTTTCCGGCCAACATCTGTGTGCATATTACCTTCTATTTATTGCTCCATGCCTATCAAATTCCCTGGGGTATGACTTGCTTTACTCATTCATAATTGCATGAAATATCAACCAAATTCAGTAATTTTGACATGTATGGATAGCTTAGATCTGGCGCTACATGTTGCAATTATCGGCGGCTTCTTAGAGTTAACACTTGTGGAGAAAATTCAAACCTCGCAATGTTTATTTTCTTCCCGGCCACCATCTGTGTGCAGATTACCTCTTATTTATTGCTCCATGCCTGTCAAATTCCTGGGGTATGGACTTGCTTTACTCATTCATAATTGCATGAAATATCAACCAAATTCAGTAATTTTGACATGTATGGATAGCTTAGATCTGGCGCTACATGTTGCAATTATCGGCGGCTTCTTAGAGTTAAAACTTGTGGAGAAAATTCAAACCTCGCAATGTTTATTTTCTTTTCCGGCCAACATCTGTGTGCATATTACCTTCTATTTATTGCTCCATGCCTGTCAAATTCCCTGGGGTATGACTTGCTTTACTCATTCATAATTGCATGAAATATCAACCAAATTCAGTAATTTTGACATGTATGGATAGCTTAGATCTGGCGCTACATGTTGCAATTATCGGCGGCTTCTTAGAGTTAAAACTTGTGGAGAAAATTCAAACCTCGCAATGTTTATTTTCTTTCCGGCCAACATCTGTGTGCATATTACCTTCTATTTATTGCTCCATGCCTGTCAAATTCCCTGGGGTATGGACTTGCTTTACTCATTCATAATTGCATGAAATATCAACCAAATTCAGTAATTTTGACATGTATGGATAGCTTAGATCTGGCGCTACATGTTGCAATTATCGGCGGCTTCTTAGAGTTAACACTTGTGGAGAAAATTCAAACCTCGCAATGTTTATTTTCTTCCGGCCAACATCTGTGTGCATATTACCGTCTATTTATTGCTCCATGCCTGTCAAATTCCCTGGGGTATGACTTGCTTTACTCATTCATAATTGCATGAAATATCAACCAAATGCAGTAATTTTGACATGTATGGATAGCTTAGATCTGGCGCTACATGTTGCAATTATCGGCGGCTTCTTAGAGTTAACACTTGTGGAGAAAATTCAAACCTCGCAATGTTTAATTTCTTCCCGGCCACCATCTGTGTGCAGATTACCTCTTATTTATTGCTCCATGCCTGTCAAATTCCCTGGGGTATGGACTTGCTTTACTCATTCATAATTGCATGAAATATCAACCAAATTCAGTAATTTTGACATGTATGGATAGCTTAGATCTGGCGCTACATGTTGCAATTATCGGCGGCTTCTTAGAGTTAAAACTTGTGGAGAAAATTCAAACCTCGCAATGTTTATTTCTTTCCGGCCAACATCTGTGTGCATATTACCTTCTATTTATTGCTCCATGCCTATCAAATTCCCTGGGGTATGACTTGCTTTACTCATTCATAATTGCATGAAATATCAACCAAATTCAGTAATTTTGACATGTATGGATAGCTTAGATCTGGCGCTACATGTTGCAATTATCGGCGGCTTCTTAGAGTTAACACTTGTGGAGAAAATTCAAACCTCGCAATGTTTATTTTCTTCCGGCCACCATCTGTGTGCAGATTACCTCTTATTTATTGCTCCATGCCTGTCAAATTCCCTGGGGTATGGACTTGCTTTACTCATTCATAATTGCATGAAATATCAACCAAATTCAGTAATTTTGACATGTATGGATAGCTTAGATCTGGCGCTACATGTGCAATTATCGGCGGCTTCTTAGAGTTAACACTTGTGGAGAAAATTCAAACCTCGCAATGTTTATTTTCTTTCCGGCCAACATCTGTGTGCATATTACCTTCTATTTATTGCTCCATGCCTGTCAAATTCCCTGGGGTATGACTTGCTTTACTCATTCATAATTGCATGAAATATCAACCAAATTCAGTAATTTTGACATGTATGGATAGCTTAGATCTGGCGCTACATGTTGCAATTATCGGCGGCTTCTTAGAGTTAAAACTTGTGGAGAAAATTCAAACCTCGCAATGTTTATTTTCTTTCGGCCAACATCTGTGTGCATATACCTTCTATTATTGCTCCCATGCCTATCAAATTCCCTGGGGTATGACTTGCTTTACTCATTCATAATTGCATGAAATATCAACCAAATTCAGTAATTTTGACATGTATGGATAGCTTAGATCTGGCGCTACATGTTGCAATTATCGGCGGCTTCTTAGAGTTAACACTTGTGGAGAAAATTCAACCTCGCAATGTTTATTTTCTTTCCGGCCAACATCTGTGTACATATTACCGTCTATTTATTGCTCCACTGCATGTCAAATTCCCTGGGTATGGACTTGCTTTATTCATTCATAATTGCATGAAATATCAACCAATGCAGTAATTTTGACATGTATGGATAGCTTAGATCTGGCGCTACATGTTGCAATTATCGGCGGCTTCCTTAGAGTTAACACTTGTGGAGAAAATTCAAACCTCGCAATGTTTATTTTCTTCCCGGCCACCATCTGTGTGCAGATTACCTCTTATTTATTGCTCCATGCCTGTCAAATTCCCTGGGGTATGGACTTGCTTTACTCATTCATAATTGCATGAAATATCAACCAAATTCAGTAATTTTGACATGTATGGATAGCTTAGATCTGGCGCTACATGTTGCAATTATCGGCGGCTTCTTAGAGTTAAAACTTGTGGAGAAAATTCAAACCTCGCAATGTTTATTTTCTTTCCGGCCAACATCTGTGTGCATATTACCTTCTATTTATTGCTCCATGCCTGTCAAATTCCCTGGGGTATGACTTGCTTTACTCATTCATAATTGCATGAAATATCAACCAAATTCAGTAATTTTGACATGTATGGATAGCTTAGATCTGGCGCTACAATGTTGCAATTATCGGCGGCTTCTTAGAGTTAAAACTTGTGGAGAAAATTCAAACCTCGCAATGTTTATTTTCTTTCCGGCCAACATCTGTGTGCATATTACCTTCTATTTATTGCTCCATGCCTATCAAATTCCCTGGGGTATGACTTGCTTTACTCATTCATAATTGCATGAAATATCAACCAAATTCAGTAATTTTGACATGTATGGATAGCTTAGATCTGGCGCTACATGTTGCAATTATCGGCGGCTTCTTAGAGTTAACACTTGTGGAGAAAATTCAAACCTCGCAATGTTTATTTTCTTTCCGGCCAACATCTGTGTACATATTACCGTCTATTTATTGCTCCATGCATGTCAAATTCCCTGGGGTATGGACTTGCTTTTATTCATTCATAATTGCATGAAATATCAACCAAATGCAGTAATTTTGACATGTATGGATAGCTTAGATCTGGCGCTACATGTTGCAATTATCGGCGGCTCTTAGAGTTAACACTTGTGGAGAAAATTCAAACCTCGCAATGTTTATTTTCTTCCCGGCCACCATCTGTGTGCAGATTACCTCTTATTTATTGCTCCATGCCTGTCAAATTCCCTGGGGTATGGACTTGCTTTACTCATTCATAATTGCATGAAATATCAACCAAATTCAGTAATTTTGACATGTATGGATAGCTTAGATCTGGCGCTACATGTTGCAATTATCGGCGGCTTCTTAGAGTTAACACTTGTGGAGAAAATTCAAACCTCGCAATGTTTATTTTCTTTCCGGCCAACATCTGTGTGCATATTACCTTCTATTTATTGCTCCATGCCTGTCAAATTCCCCTGGGGTATGACTTGCTTTACTCATTCATAATTGCATGAAATATCAACCAAATTCAGTAATTTTGACATGTATGGATAGCTTAGATCTGGCGCTACATGTTGCAATTATCGGCGGCTTCTTAGAGTTAACACTTGTGGAGAAAATTCAAACCTCGCAATGTTTATTTTCTTTCCGGCCAACATCTGTGTGCATATTACCTTCTATTTATTGCTCCATGCCTATCAAATTCCCTGGGGTATGACTTGCTTTACTCATTCATAATTGCATGAAATATCAACCAAATGCAGTAATTTTGACATGTATGGATAGCTTAGATCTGGCGCTACATGTTGCAATATCGGCGGCTTCTTAGAGTTAACACTTGTGGAGAAAATTCAAACCTCGCAATGTTTATTTCTTCCCGGCCACCATCTGTGTGCAGATTACCTCTTATTTATTGCTCCATGCCTGTCAAATTCCTGGGGTATGGACTTGCTTTACTCATTCATAATTGCATG
>JAZGUH010001258.1:0-27761 GCA_037893225.1 Hippasteria phrygiana
ATGTATAGCGAAGTACCTGCCAAACAAGTAAAAAAATAGTGTGAAGTCTAATTTTAATGATACATGGGAAATTACACAGGTCAGGTGTAACAGTGACAACAACAAAATGTCATACTTTTGGACCCCTAATTTATAGAATGACCCAATAACAAGTAGGTCCAGAAGTGTATGGACAGATCTTCCTACTAGGGTAAGCTTTGATCTCTGTCTCTTCTAATATCGCCCAAACTAGGATCTATAAGTGTTTTACTGGTGTAGCTGGCTTCAGAATCTTAAAAGCACCTGTGGCCTGAAACCCTTCACATGTTGTACATGTATTTTGACCTTGATATGCAGATGATTTTGACTACTTGATGACCTCTGTGTCCGTGGCCCCCCCCCCCCCCCCCCCCCCCCCCCCCCCAACACACCCATGCCATAAATTTTGCTCATACCCACCACCCTATGCAAGGGTACTGGTGAAGATAGATACAAAAACCTTGTGAAGGAAACGCAAAACATTGTAGGTAGCTAATACCATGACCTTGCCACTTGTGCATGTGTTGATAAAAAGCAAAAGTGCTGATCCAATGTCACAGTTAATTAATTAACCCTAACCCTGCCAGACGCAGCACAGTGCATAATTGTATGTGATGACAGCTCCACTTTGCTGCACTCTGCACACAAGTCAATGTGACAAAGCATGCAATCTGATGCGTCTAGCAGGGTTCTAGCCAAAATGCCCTGGGGCCAATTTCATAGAGCTGTTAAGCACAAAAATTTGCTGAGCATGAAAATGTCTTGCTTAGTAAAAACAGGTTATCAGCCAAAAGTCCATGTAATTTTCATGCTAAGCAAACAGCTGAATGCCAGTCAAAAGCAATATTCCACACATGGAAATCTGGTTGGTAATCCAGTTTTTATCAAGGAAGCATTTGCATGCTAAGCAAATTTTTGTGCTTAACAGCTTTATGAAATTGGTCCCTTGTATGAGGGTTAGGGTTAAATTAATGCCACATCTATTCAATAATAACTCAATGTAATCAGCCTTCACTAGTGCCCTTAGATAGGGTGGCGAGTACATGTGAAGCTATCCATACAAACCTCTCTGTCCTGTAGCCCCTGAACATGGACTATTTATTTCTTGTTCTACTGAAATTGTCTTGTTGCAATATGTGGCCTTTGACCTACCTGTAGCCTCTTTCTTATGGCCCCTGAACATGAACTTCTTATTTCTAGTTCTACTGAAATTGCAATATGCGGCCTTTGACCTACCTGCAGCCTCTTTCTTGTGGCCCCTGAACATGAACTTTTTTATTTCTAGTTCGACTGAAATTGCAATATGTGGCCTTTGACCTACCTGCAGCCTCTTCTCTTGTGGCCCCTAAACATGAACTTTTTATTTCTAGTTCTACTGAAATTGCAATGTAGCCTTTGACCTACCAGCAGCCTCTTCTCTTGTGGCCCCTAAACATGAACTTTTTATTTCTAGTTCGACTGAAATTGCAATATGTGGCCTTTGACCTACCTGCAGCCTCTTCTCTTGTGGCCCCTAAACATGAACTTTTTATTTCTAGTTCTACTGAAATTGCAATATGTGGCCTTTGACCTACCTGTAGCCTCTTTCTTGTGGCCCCTGAACGTGTACATCTCCTTCATGGTCCGGATGTCAAACAGCTTGCAGACATGGTCGCGGGAGGCCGTCAGGAGCCAGTTGCCGTTCTGGTTGAACTTGACGGACATGACAGTGCTCTTGTGGGCGTGGAGGGTGGCCAGGGGATTGTTGGAGCGGGGATCCCAGAGCTTGATGGGCTGCTGGCTGTCCTTGCTCCCCGACACCACCAAGCCCTTCTGTGGATGCCAGTCCACGCACTTCACTTCAGCACCATGCCCTGTCGCAAGAAGACGAGCATTAATGAAAGAAGGGGGTGGGGTGGAGAGGGAACAAAGGCCTTCCAACTCTTAGAATTTACAGTGAGCAGATGACAAAAATGTTTGACTAAAATTAATTGTAAGCAATTTTTATGAGAATCAAGGGCATAACATTTTAAGTCTACAAAGCTAGTGAGTTTATTGCAGTAGGTTTGCCCCCCAAACCTAAAAAACAAACAAACCCAAAACAAAGATACTGACAATTTGGGAGATCGCCAACATAGGACAAGATAGTTCAGTTGGTAGAGCACCGGTGCTGTATTCCGGAGGTCGTAGGTTCGAATCCCGCTTATGCCCGTTTTTTTGTCAGAACTCCCCCTTAAGTTCCAAACATCCACTCACATACACCCCAATTTGCTGTTAATAACCTTATTCAGATACTTGAAAGGTATTTTTACAGTTTCAACCCAAGTATAATTGTATTCATGCTTGGTATTGATCTACTGAAAACCATGCTCTAAAGCAACTCTTATAGTGATGTCCCCAAAATACTTTTGCATATTTTGCAGCATTCCCCCCCCCCCCCCCTCCTCCCACGATTTGGGGCAATTGTTTTCTCCTGAAGACAGTCGGCGGATAGTCAAAATGTCAACTATACCTCTGATTCGTCTTAGAAACACTGCACTCGGAGATGAATTCTGCTCATTGTGCAGTGAATAATTACTGATGCAAACATCTGCGAGTTGGTAAGTTGATAACGACATGAGTTACTAACCTCTTAATACCCGTTCTTCATGGCATCGAACAAAATCAAAGATTCGCACGGTTCCGTCATCGGCACATGTTGTGACTTTGGTGTCAGTTGGTGAGAAGCTGTTATTTGGAATGGAGAGATCAAGGGTCGACAGGGTGACGGCTAGAAAAGCTTGCTTTGCAGCTGTCAAAAGACTGATTTTCTTCAAAATTTCAAAGGCTTGATGCAGGCCTGTGAATCAACTCAAAATACTGTTTCCATACATCACTATTCCTGGCAGAATTACAATGGGATTTTTACACAAAACTTCCAGGAAAAACCTTATAAATGGCTTTTTCTGGGTAGGAAGTGTTGAGCTGCAAGGTGTTAATGGAAATCAATTCACTACGAAGGATCTGGGAAGAAAAACCTGAAATGTGACTCTGTAGTGTGTTGTGGATATTTTATTTGTGAAGCTATAAACCTAAAGTCTACAGCAATCCCTAACGTACCTTGCGATACGCCAGACGATCAGACGGATCCCGTGGAGAAGGGGGGTTTAAACCATTCGGAAGAGTGCCTGTTGATGAGCCTGACGACCAGTTATAAGATCCAATCATTGCCAAGCTCGGCACGAGGGGATACAAGAGTTGTCTATTCTGTTGTCGTCGTTGTCGTCATCTCCGTGTCTGCATGTTAACTCTTGTATCCCCTCGTGCCGAGCTTGGCAATGATTGGATCTTATAACTGGTCGTCAGGCTCATCAACAGGCACTCTTCCGAACGGTTTAAACCCCCCTTCTCCACGGGATCCGTCTGATCGTCTGGCGTATCGCAAGGTACGTTAGGGATTGCTGTAGACTTTATGTTTATAGCTTCACAAACAAAAAACCTGAAATGTGACTCTGTAGTGTGTTGTGGATATTTGTCTTGTATTTCTTGTTCTAAGTTAGTTACATATGCACCACTGTACTGATCTGAATGTTACAAGTATTCATTATTTAAGATCACAAGGTCAAATATCAGGTCAGGGAATCAAATAGTTTTCTTCTCATTGCCGACGGGTAGAAAAAAGGGGAGCCAGTGGATCACAAGATCAAAAGGGGTGTGGGCAACCCCTCAAAAATAAAACTTCAGTTGTGGACGTTTCGTTAAGGGATTTTGTGAGTCCAGTTATCCGAAGTAAGAAATGGGGGGGGGGGGGGGGTGTGGGTGTCGATGTTGCGAAGATCCCACTTGTCTTAATATTTACAGTTGTGAGCTGATTTCTGTCAGATTCATGGGAGCCGATTGAAAAACAAGTTTCGGGTGAAATTATGTGTAAGATTTACAGAATGATGCAGCCGCTGTCTGCATTTGAACCTTACTGGCAGAAAATGCAACCAATTTACTTTTTTTTCAAATTTCTCGGTTCTTTATTTCTATTTCACTTTCAATTTGATATCCTTTTCTCCTGATCTTTATTCAAAATGTTACATTGTGAGATTCTTTGAAATCTAGTATTAACTACATAAAAATTGTGCATTTTCTTTACTACTGCATGACAAACACCACATCTTTTACAGTGAGTTCTCTAAAACCTTGAATATTACAAAAGAAAATTGGATAGTATTACAAGTCTGTCATGCAATGCTACATTCTGCGTGACATTTTTTCCCAAATACAAATCTAATAGCACTTTCAGGCCATTTGGTGAGGGGGTTGGGGGAGGGGGAAGGGACGATTATTCATTAACACTTCATTCTTTACACAAGACATCGGTCTCCCTTTCAATGGGTCATAATTCTTGTAATTGCTTCTTAAGTCTCATGATCAATGGAAATAAAAATTTAAAAATTACATAAAATTAAATTCTATAAAATATACCACTTGCGTCAGTAAATCTACAGGCATTTGTACAGAGTTTTTTTTCTTTATTGTTGTACAAATCCTTCACTTTACTACGTTCAAACACAATAAAATACTGCGCAACAGGCATAAAGATTTGTAAAACATGTATAAACTGGATAAGAAGTTCCATTTTGGGAGATTTAAGCTCCAAGTCCAAATTGGATGAGATATGCGGATTAGATGTTGCCGTGACAACAGCGTACCTTGCCCCACGGATGGGCTGGTCCTTGTGCGCCTGGTACATCTTGACGTTGTTCATGTTGGACTGCCAGTATTTGATGTAACCGAGGTGATCTCCCGTTAGCAACCAGAGGTCATTGTGGCTCCAGGTCATGGCTCGGACAGGGTAGTCATGGGCCTGTGGATGATGGCAATGCATATTCATGGTTATCTGCATAATTTTAAAACATTAACCCTAACCCTGCTAAATGCAACAAAATGCACCAATGGTAAAAGGATGTTGCATTTAGCAGTCAAGGCATGTCTCCTGGTCTGATGCATTCTTTTGTATTTAGTATTATACATGTATAAGCCTCCAGCAACAAGGCTGGTACAGATGAGTTCACTGCACAGTGCAACATTGCATTTGCCAGGGTTCTTATTTCAGCTGTGTTGCATTCTGTTGCATTTGGCAGGGTGCTCAGAGAATACCTCGTGGGGGTTACGGTTAAGCCATTGTGGTGCATATCGTAGCAGGTTGTGTCGCATATCTTATGATCACACACCAGGGATAGACCTTGTTCACATGCCATGGACCGCATAATGTAATGCTAATGAAGTGCTTATTTAAGTAACCAGCAAAGTGTGCTGTATACAGTCGAACCCTGATAATAGGAGCACTGTTAATACAACATCCTGCTTATAACAAGGAAAAACATAGGTCCTGAGTCTTTGTTTTTCTTTGTTTTCCATTACTGATAATACAAGGTACCTGTTATAACAAGGTAAATAACAAGGTAAATTGTAAAGTCCCAAGGACCTTGTTATAAAGGTGTTCGACTGTATACATGTAAGCATGAGACTTAACCCCATGCGCCCGGCTTATATAATGGGGCGCCGGTATGCCAAACGGCTTGTGCAGCCAAGCGTAACGCACACAATAGGCAAACAATGGAATGAATATGTGGAAGAATGCGGGTAATAGACGTCAACCGGCCAGGTGTTTTTTTCAAACCTGGGCTATAGCCGTCATCCGTACTCAAGGGGTTAACCTGCTCCATATGATAAATGTACTACGATCACTCTATGGCGGTTTCGTTTTCATATCTGGTCACATGGATGAAAAAGATCTTTAAAGTATACCGACTGGGCTAATCTATATTAACAGCCTAAATGAAGTCGCATTAGAAAGTAATTATGGAATTGCACGTAACACCATGCGAAATGAATCTCTTCTAGGAAATACAATCTAATATTTCTCTTTCAATAATGCACCTTCGGACACAAAAGTACACATAGGCCTACATGAACGCATTATTACACTACATCGATTCTCTGATAAATGCATAGAATTCAAACAGAGCGCCTTTGAAAAGCTACCGCTGGTGTACATGATCAAGCCAGTATCCATATTGTTGGGTGTTCATCATTGATGCAAGTACATTATAATGTTCAGAATATAACTTGGAATTTGTGTTTCATATGGTGTACGCGTACTTGGCCCATACTAGACTGTTTATGTACTCGTACTTGGCCCGTACTCGGACCCAGAAAAACTCGGACTCAAATGTTTAGCCCAGGACTCAATCACCAATGTACTCGGACTCAGCCCATACTCGGCTCTATATGTACTCGGAGAACTTGGTACTCGGATTGTAGAACTCGACCCCAACATTGGTGAGAACTACACTTCTTCTTAGATCAATTTCACATGGTGTTATCCGCAATTCCATAATTGATCTCTTCCTGATCTTGATTAGTATCGCTGACAAGCTGTGGAAGTGCCGTGGCCTAATGGTTTGGCACAGTCAATTCAAGGTCTGTGGGTAATTCTGCAGGTTGTGGGTTCGAGCCCAGTCCTGGGCTATAGCACTTCTAAGCTTAATATGGGTAGAGGCATTATGCAGTGGACTAGCTACCCATCCAGACCCTATTCATGCTGTGAAGAGATTAGATTATCTTGTCTTGTTTCAGTGTGAGGGGCTGGTTCTTCCACATATTCCTCTGTAGCTCACACCTCGAGTGCCCTAGGGCTTGTGATGGGTGATTTGCATAAACATTTTTTAAAAAGCTCCTGCAGGAACATCACTCAGCTTTCTCATCGTATCCACCATGCAAAGCTTCAAATTTTATGAAGTCACATTATGTACAAATATCACCCCACTTCCAGTAAACTTCTCCAAAAGTGCCTCGCGATAATGCAATCAGCCTCGTGTCAATCTCTTATCCAATTACTCAAGATGGCAAGGGGTGAAGTTGGAATTTAGAAGGGGAACTGATAAAGGGTCTTTCACGCAAACAAAAAACTTACACCTAAATTTGTAGCAGAGAAGTTCTCAAACTTTCCAAGCTACCCATCCGATCTGTACATATGGGATCTTAGCACGGGATTAATTCTACGTTACAAAAATCTTGGTGGTGAAGCATTTCTGAAGCTTCTGTTGAAAATAACCGACGCTCTGTAACAGCTATAACTGTAGAGGCGATCAACCTTGACCTAATGTTCGAATTGGTATGTAGTTCCTGGTGGGAATTTCTTACCTGTAGGATGGTCTCAAAGTTGAAAGTAAGACCGTTCCATAGAGTGAACTCCCCACTGGACGCTCCTGTCACAAGCCTACGGCCCTCTGGTGTCCACTAGAAATCATGACAATCACGATATACAGGTTTTATATTCCATTTACGGTAGGAAAGGATATAAGGGGGTATAGAGTTAAATATATGTATATTTGTCCCGCATCAGAACGTTTACTTTAAACCACATGGCGTGTTTCAGCAAGTAAATATCATTATTTGCACATAAACAATGACGACGATGTTCGGCCTCCCAAAATATTTCATGCATGTGACATTTTTGCATAGCAAAGCAACGATGTTGTTTATAGCGAAGTGTGAACACAGTTTGCATACAAAATGAACACCAGTTATTATACATGTACCACGTACTTTGTATGCAACCAAACTTTTCTATGCCAAAGTAAGAGAAAGATCTCTATGCTACAGACATTCATTAACCCTAACCTTCCCAAATCCTCCCAAATCCTCTTTGCAAAATGGAGGAATTTGGAGGATTGAGGGCACTTGGAAGTTGATGCATCGGAGGATTTTGCAGGATTGAGGTTACTAGGGGTTTTTGCCCCTGAAGGAATATGGAGGATCCAGGTTATCAGGCTCAATGTGATACATGAGGATTTTGGAGGATTGAGGTTACTAGGGGTATGCAAACAAAACCTGGAGGATTTTGGAGGATTCATGCTATGGTCCCCATAACAGGATTTTGGAGGATTCAGGTTATATGGAGTTTTAACACTCTGAAATCAGAGGATGTTGGAGGATTCAGGTTACATGGGGGGGAAAATGATGTAGGGAGTTTATAGGGTTAATGGGTAAATGAATGCACATCTACGAATTCAAGTCCATGTCCATGTCCATGTCCATGTCCATGTCCATGTCCATGTCCATGTCCATGTCCATGTCCATGTCCATGTCCATGTCCATGTCCATGTCCATGTCCATGTCCATGTCCATGTCCATGTCCATGTCCATGTCCATGTCCATGCATAGAAGTGACAAATGACAGAGTACTTACAGCACAACAGAAGATGGGACAGCGAATCTTATTGGTTGAAGTCCGGACAAATCGGGTTGTGACAGCATTGATTGGATTATTCAAATATGTCTCCGGCATGGACAGCTGTGGGTTTTTACAAGAAAAGAGTGTCAAAGAAGCGAATCACAAAAAATTACAAATGGATACAAATATGACGGAATGATATTTTGAATATCTTCAATTGTAGTTTATTCCTGATCAAGAAACCTATAAATTCCAATTCTAAATGTCGAAAGAGGTGCGGCAGAACCACAATATGAAGGTAAATACCAGAGTTGTAATTATGTCATCACAAGTCAATCACAAGTCACATTGCAAGTCTGGTCTGCACTCTGCAGTCGAGTCACAAGTTATTCAAATGAACAGACAAAAGCATTCTTTTGTCATTGTTCATCACTGCAGCTTGCAAGGTGACTTGTGTTTTGACGTGTGACTTGGACAGCAGATTTTAATATTTAATCTGGTTAAGTTAGGTTATTTATTAATTTGAAGACCTTGTACAACCACAATCTTTAATTGCTGCCACATTCTCAGACTAGTAGGTAGCAAGATAAGGCCACCTGAGCCTATTTTCTAATCGTCAGTAGAGGAAACCTGGGGCAGAGTAAAGGGCCCGTCACACCGGCCACGATAACGATGACGAAAACGAAAACGATGCGAATAAACACTCCTCATCGGTGAATGGAACGCGGGCGTATTACACGCGTGACAATTCCACCAATGAAAGGCGTACATTCTAACCGTTTTCGTTATCGTTTTCTTTATAGTCGTCGTTATCGTGGCCAGTGTGACCGGCCCTTTAGCCCCGGCACTCCGCAGACATGATTGGACATTGGCACTGCTGGGATAAATCAATTGAAGAAGACATGTTATTCAACCGTGTATTTCTGAATTAATGCCGATTGCTGTAAGTGCTTACCTCATGTGAATACGTGGGATCCGGTTGAATCCAGTGGACGTCCCTAAAATCCCTCTGCCAAATTCGAGACTGGAAAATGAAACCATAAAATTTGATTTATGTTAATAACCATCCCTAAACATTCAAATTTGTCAAGAAAAATTCTCAGTACATGTATATGCACCACAGTTACAGTCTAAGGCCGTGTCCGAATTACTTGGCTACGGCTTGAAATTACACACGAGTCTATGGGAAGTGGCTGCAGCCGCTACCATAAACATGTGTGTAACATCCAGCCGTAGCCAAGTAATTCGGACACGGCCTTAGAATGGTTTAATACCTGCAGGTGTTTGCAAAGGCTCACTTGTAGATCATGTACTAAATGAAATAAACATCTATAGATACATGTTATACATTATTTTTGCATGGGATGGCGAGTATGAGCAGCAGTTTAAAACTAAGAGATAATTTCTCATTCAGATGTCTAATTTGTATCACACTTGCACACTTAAAGGCCATTGTTGTTTCTGTGTTCGAAGTTCATTTTTAAGGTTATTCCATGTGCAAGTTAATCGAGGTGCATCAGAACGTTTACTTTGAAGCCACACTGCGTGTTTCGGCAGAAATGATTCATCACCTGCACTTCAACGAGATCACGACCAAAGGAACCAAACCTAGGCCTTACATCCAGTGCTAAACTCAGCCACAAGAGTTCGAGAGTGTACCTGTACCCCAGACCACGTCAGGTAATTTAGATGTCAGTTCAGTAGACTCCTGGTCCAAACTAGACCAATGGTCAAATAATTTTTAGTCCACATAATCTTGCAATTGACCTGTCGCTGGATTGTGTATAGCCATGGCCCTCGGACAACTCTGTGGAATTTAGTGCAGTAATGTTAGATTTTGTGCGTTCCACGCTGAATAATAGTGGATGTGACTGGACGCTTTCAAAAGCTATGCTTCAAAAGTCACACCTCGACTTGTTTGATTGAGTCTAGCTTTACCATGGTTCACCGATTGTAATTTTGGTAAGTTTAACGTCTTTGGATCAGGAAGTCAGTGCAAATGAATAGAGTATGCGCGCATGTTACTTTACGCGCTGTTCATTGAGCCCCCACATATTTTGGACCCAGAAGTTAAAGGTTGTATACAACACTTACTTTTGCTGTCGTTTTCAGAAATAAATGGATTTGGGGGTTTAGTATTTTATAGTGTGCTAGCAAATACTGAAACACTGACCTGTTTTGTGTGCATAGATGCTGGGGGAAAACAGACAGAAACATTTCTGTTCTAGGAGTCTGGTTCCCTGAACCTACTTTAGACAAAACAGAGGAATTTACAGAGTCGGGGGAATTATCAGGTCGGAGAACTAGACTATTTCCAACGATTGTCCGCCCACAAATTTCCACTTTCTTGAAAACGACAGCAAACCAGGTGCCATGATTTCACAGGATGCTTGAGACTGCTATTTATTTACAGTCTAGTATATGGTATTTTGTAATAATTCAGTAGTTTTTTTGTTTATGTTGGCAAATGATGTATACTACCTTTAACCCTAGTATAACCCAATTTGACCGACACATTTGCACAGAAAATGAAAGTTTGACAGACACTTGTCCTGTAAAATTACTAGTGTAAAATCTAGTGAATATCTTGTGTTGCTAGAACAGTGGATAAAATAAAACCGAAGCCGTGAATATGGCTGAAGATCATCAATCGGTTCTTTCCATACCTCTAGCAATTTGATGACAGACGAGTTGTAGTCAACTGTCTTCCTTGTTATGCTCTTTCTCATCCGCTTGCCGTCAAAGTTTGTGGCGTTGTTGGGCCCCTGCTCACCGAGCATGCGGTTGTAGTAGTGGTGGTGCTTGTAGAACTGACTCTTCTCTCGATAGGGGAGGCGAGGGCGGTGGAAGAAGCCCTGGTTGGATTGTGGCGATGCCACGGCGGTGCCCCCACCACCTTCCATTGTGCTGTTTAGGTGTTCTGTAAATTGTTACAACAGCATGAAAATGTGGAGTTTCAATTGGGTCCTGTTCGTCACACATTAGCCGCAATTAGCGGTTTCAAAGAAAAGAGCTATGATTTTTTGAGAATAGATAAAACACACCAAATATGTTGCATGATCAGTTTACCGCTGCTCGCAACTCCAGTCAGTAAGCTAGGGCTAGGCTAGGGACCTAAGAAAGGATTTGATGAAACAATTTTTATTGCCCAGCCAAGACAATGTCAATGACTATATAAAAGTAAAATGTGGATGCGAGATTGTACATCATTTACATACAAAAAAAAGAGAGATTAGCTAGAAAAGTGGGCGATTGTGTAGTGTAGGGCCCTGTTTCCTATAACTATAACTTATAAGAGAACAAATATCCACTTTTAGGTTATTGGAATTGCCAAACTAGTTAGCGAACAGGTATGCCGTAGATAAAGGGTAGGGTTTTAGTTTTGAGGGAAATTTTGGGGTAAAGCGGCAATGAGGACGACAAAACGCAACGCGAAAATAAAGATGGCGATCACCGTGACGCAAGTAAACACGCAAAACCGCGTTTATTCGCATAGCAACTGCTGTAAAGCGCGTAAGAAAATTGCATTTTCTACCGAAATAAACTGTTCAAAATTACAAAAAACGATGTCAATAGAATTAAGAGAAGTCTGCTTTAGGTTGCAAAGTCATTTTGGAATGAGAAAAAATACCCTTGAATTTAATTTCATCAAAACTAAAGAGGGGCCCTACACTACACAATCGCCGAAAAGTGTTTGAACAGCGCCCTCTATCAATTGAAATCGTTCAGTTAGCACCATTTTACAGCATGTTTTTTAATGCTCGAAAAATATCCTATATGTACATTGATATAAAAAATTATCCTAGTTTATTGTAATACTTACACAAAGCGTTAAAAGCTATACGCCCTACCACAGATTCACGTTTCAAATATATTGGTTTATTTGCTCAAAAATTGAAAATAAATTTGGTCTCCGCAAACAGCGAATTTTTAGATGTTGGCGTTGTCGGCCATGATAGCAGTCTGGTTCCCTACATATCAGAATGCCTACTTTCCGTAAATTTATACGAGGATATTACTGCAGAGGTCAGGCATCAGACTTTACACATATTTTAGACTGGTTCCACTATTAAGATAACGGGCATTACATAAAGTGCTGGGTACCATTCTACTCCCACTGTGGCACAATCCATTTTTGTGTACAGGTGTGCACTATGCATTCATTAAATTAGAACAACAAAAAATAATTTTTTTTAATATACAAATGCACAAATATGAAATAAATAATTTATATTGAAGTGTTATGAATTGATGATATTAGTATATTTGGGAAAAGTTTTGTTTGTTCTATTTCACTGTTAAGGTTATGACTTTGACACCCCGCACCGCGGACGAATCCATTTAGGATTCATTAATTTGATACGTGTTTTGGTCTGTATCACTGGGCTGTCTTTTTACTATATATTTCTGAGTTTTTCATCACTTAGCATCGTCATATCTTGATTCAAAACCCTCTCATATTATAAAAACCTGATAAGCCTGACTCTTGGTCATCCTTTTGTTTGTTTCTTTGTGACAATTACACTCCGGGAACTTGGAGGAAAATGCCGGGAAAACTGAAGGTTGCTGTCGTTTGTTCGAGCAATCAAAACAGAAGTATGGAAGCACACGCATTACTGAGGTATAACTGAAGTGAAAAGTAGAACTAAATATAATTGAAGTTCCCACTCTCTGTTTTTGTCGACGTTAGTAAAGCCGTTTTGTTGACTTCCGCAGACTACTTTAATGTGGGATTTGATGCATATGGACCAGATTTATTCCAGAATGTTTTAATGAGCCCGATTCACGTTGTGAATGTTGAGTGATTGTTGACCTCGTCTTCATGAATCATGGTCTTGTCCTTTGACCCGTTGTTTGTTGACCGTTTGTCGCATGCAGTGTGCATGCAGTGTGGTACAATTTACTTTATATGTTTTCCTCATCTCAAACCATGGTTGAATTTAATTTAATTAAAGAATTCAAGAATATATATGTAATACCTTTGTGATGTGGAAGTTGATGATCAATGTTGTAATTACATTGGGGGGGGGGGGGGGGGACAGATTGAGAGATTTTTGGCAAGTTGAAATACTCGAACAAAGAAAAGTAGGAAATATTTTTAATACCCCCCACCAAGAAGAGCAAAATCTTGGAAAATAGGTTAAACTAACTAACTAACGCTCCTTGGTAGCAAGTGTCTATACATGTGGCACGTGTTATTTCAAGATTAATGTCGGCAAAATCTGTAAAAAAGAAAAACAAAGAGGCAGAAATCAACATGTATGTGTCACTTTGAGTGTGACCACACACTGTGCCAAGAACATAGCACAGAAAACACAAACTTTTATTCTCTATATTGCATGAAAAGTTCCCGACTACAGTCACAAAATTAAAGGTGGTGCCAATGTGCCAGGCGTTTATACAATTATGAACTCAAATGGATGGTTATTTTCGAAGATTTTGTTGTTCCTGATGGATTTTGGTGGGTGGTATTATTACCCCTAACAGTCCTGAATCCTCCAATTTCAATACAATTTTTCACACCATTTAGGGAGTTGGTTAACCTTAACTTTGCTAAATCCAACAATTTTAATATATTTTTATGTGCATCCTCTGGGTTAGGGTTAAAGTAAAATCTTTCCCAGACACTAAACAAAAGGCGCGCAGTTATGGGTTTAACATGTTTACAGCCGTGCTGCATGCACCCCCCTCACCTAACATGCTTGAGGTTGGATATCGGGTTTTATTCTTTCTTTGTTTTGAAGCCGAAAGATTGGATTTGATAGGTCTCTCGTACACTTTCTTACGTGTATCTGTCTCTTTTCATTCTGTTTTCAGCAAAAAAGGCTACAACGTCCGATCGTTCGGAACTGGTGCCAACTGTAAACTCCCCGGCTCGGCTCCGGACAGACCAAACATCTACGACTTTAAGACGACCTACGATGAGATGTATAGGGATCTGGAAAGCAAGGACAAACAACTGTATCCATGGCGACTGAGATTGCCAAAAAAGAAAAGCCTTACGGCCGTGTAACTTCTTTCGTGTGAAATGTTATTGTGGTTGTTGGTGTTAGTGAGAGCGAGAAAACGATGTACAGACAGACAGACAAAAAGACATTGAACGAACGAAGAAGGTGAATGAAGTTGTATTTTTTTTTTTGTGGGAGAAATGGGAGTTACACAGAGTGTTATTCGATGTTGCTTACATATAAACAGGGTCAGCCATACTCAGGGGGCACACATACCTCTTTCTCAGGTTACAGGAATTTTGTAATACAGGGTACTTTTTCTCTGCTGCACATGATGACAATTAACCATAACTGTATAGAGAATTAGAGATTGAATTTGAGGCATTCAAGTGTAACAGGTAAGTTATCAAATGGTTAGTATGGGAAACTTTCGTGATGCAGGAATGTCGATATTGTTACCTCTCACGATAAATCACATTAAGTCAAAATTCATGTGAAAAAGATGGATTCATTTTCCAAGACATGCACTGTACTTACAGGATTTCTTTTGTACTTGGCTCATCAACTTCAGATAAACATTTGAAGTTTTTACAATCATACCTACTATGTATTTTCTCCCTTTCTTATTCCCTTTACATAACATGTATTAACAGCGTCAGGGGGCAGTGTTCTAGCCAGGGTGAAATTAAAGCATGGGGGCATTTTGCTCAATGCGAGCGCGAAGCCCTTACCGTGTAGGGTCTGGGGCCCGCTTAAGGGACCCGACAAATTTTTGATTCTAGATGCTCTGTGGTGCAATCCGAGGCAATTCCTAGCAACTTTCCCTTAAATGTTTTGAGCAAAATTTTTAAAGATATTACAAGGCAAAATTTAGTTTCTTTGAAATTGTTTACAATAAACTCGTGCTCTTAAATTTATAGCGTAGCGGTAGCATAGGGGCAGGATTTAAGCATGGTGCTAATTCCCAAAAGCGTAGTGGGTGCTAGGGCTATTTAATGCCTGGCTAGAACACTGGTCAGGGGTCAGCTTCAGGATTTGAAACATTCTGTGAACATTTTTGGCAGTGCGTGAACATTATCTTTAAACACCGGAGAACGTTTTTAAGGTCGGACAGTGGTTTGTTCAAAATTAGCCAGAGGAATTTGAAGGAGACATGGGGTCCTAAGAGTCAAGACTTCCATAAAGGGGATATCATGCATGAAAAGAGGCCTTTTGCCTTATTCTTTAAAAGTCCTGAAATTAAAATTGACAAGTTTTGCAACACCGTTTGTACATTGTGCATCCAGTCGTTTGCACTGTGACTAATCGTGATTTGCCAAATTTTGTAAAAGAAAAAAAGAGGGGGGGGGGGGATGTTGCTACATTTCATGCTGCCAGTTGTGCTGGCGTTGCTACAATTGTTGACTTAACCCTAACCCCCAACCCTTTTTGCTAGGAACCATCCTCAATCTTCCAAAATCCTCCGATTGCCCTGCCCAAAAAAATGCATTCATCCTTAATCCTCCAAAATCCTCATGTGCTTTAAACACCATTCATCCTCAATCCTCCAAAATTCTCCGCTTGAAACACCATTTATCCCCAATCCTCCAAAATCCTCCTTTTTTAATACCATTCATCGTCAATCCTCCAAAATCCTCTTTTTAGAAAAATACCAATCATCCTCATTCCTCCAAAATCCTCCAAAACTGCAAGGAGGATTTTGGAGGATTGAGGTGGGTTAGGGTTAAAGGTCATAAATGTGGTGCCAGGGGTGGGTGGGGCTACAGCCACACCCCCTCCCATTTGAATGAATTTGGCACAAATAACCTACCTCGGCCATCAGCCTCGGTCCAAAAATTGGGCCATCAGCATCAAATGATCGAGAGGAGTAATGCTCATAGTGATTTTTGGCAAGGTATGCACACCTAGAGTTGGAAAATGTGTGATAGCATTGCAGCGTGAGCGGTGGCAGCTTTTTGGGTGTTTTATCACCTTTTTTTTCCTTTTTTTTTAATTGGCCGCCAATATGCTTGTTACTGGATTCATTATATGTGGTAAGCATTTTGGCGGCTATTTTTATAGAAAAAGGGTGATAACACCCAAAAAGCTGCCACCCCTGCAATGCTATCCCATATTTTCCAACTACAGGGGTGCATACCTTGCCAAAAATCACCATGAGCATAATTCCCCTCATTTGATACCGACCAACCCCCCCCCCCCCCTCCCCGGCTGACGCCCGTTAAAAAGGTACAGCATTGCATCATTTTAAGTGATCTGACACAAAATTCTTCTTGAGGATTTTAAAGAAAAAACGGAATGTTTCAAGTACTGCTGAGTGGCTCTGCTTAATGGCCACAGTGCCTTACTGGAAGTTCTCAAGATGTTTTGGAAGGAACAAGAGAACCAAGTACAGGACTGTGGCATAGGACTTTTTTATTTTTTATTATTGATTGTATATATTGAAATTACTTGAAATATTTTTTTTTATTAATGAAATAAAATGCAGGAAAAGGTTATGATGGAAATTGACTTGATCTTTGTCTACGTTTCTTGGTTTGTTGTAGAAAAAGCTGGTTTCCGAAGAAAAATGTCCAAAAAGGGAAAGTCGGTCATACAAATGAATGCACATGTATGTGCAAAATTAAAACGCAAATAACGTGCTGTATGTTCAGCTAAATTGCGTTGAGATGATGGGACATTTTTTTCTTTTGATTATGAAATTTTCCCAATGCGAATGGCCACATTAAAACAAAATGAATGTGTGGTAGGTTCTTTTTCATGCACATATTGGAGCGTTTTATCAATCGTACCGGAAGCCAGCTTTTTACCCGGATTCACGTTATTCACAAGAATCCCACGAGGAAACGCTTCTTCTGATGCCCGTACAAAATATTCCAGTGGCTTATTTTGTGTAAACTGTCGATTGTAAAGAAATCAACAAAAATGAGAGGCCTAGACCCTTCTAAATTCCAGCCTCGGAAGGGCCAAGGCAGTGACGGTAGCCTTTTATCTTTGAAAAAACAAGATGACGCAAATCGGTTAATATCTCATATAATATGTAGTTGACATATAAACATTCTTTTTGTCAACAGTGCCATAAGTAGGCTCGCGAAAACGACGTTTTGACAGATGGAGCTCACACGGCTAGAGCCAACTAGAAACTGGGTCATTCTATAAATTCGGGGGACAACTTTGGTGTCCGTTACATCTGACATGTATAAGATTTTGCATTTCCAGGCACATTCTTTAATGCCGTCCATCTCCAAGAGTGATTATGTAAAGCAAAATACCTACCAAACAAGTAAAAAATAGTGTGAAGTGAATTTTAGTGATACTTGATGGGAAATTACACAGGTCAGGTGTAACGGGGACACCAAAAAATGTCGCACTTTTGGACCCCAAATTTATAGAATGACCCAACTATTAAAACTTTCTAACATCCTAGCCCTAACCCTCTTAAATCTGCCACAGTCAACAACCATTTTTTTCTTCTAGATTTTGATGGATTCGGGACAAAAAATTCTTGGCAACATTCCTGTACACTAGCTATGTCCCAATTTATCAAGAATGTGTCTTTGTTGCTAATATCCACCATACAAACCCTCAAGTCCCATTTAATACTACAAAGTGTTGGATTTTGCCAGATCCAGGATTATTCCATATTGGCGGTTGTGGTAAATGTAACGAAGATGTTCCCCGATACTGGTAGATACGCCCTCTAAATCTCCTGCACATAAATTGTTAGTCAATTGCATTAATCACGACGTGCTTATGTTCTCGGCGTGGTCAAACAAATTGAGAAGGAATCGAATGAAAACAAATCCAGCTGTCACCCGTGCCGGATGATTCTGTGCTTTAATACATTGTACAATGTACTAATTTGTCAAAGTTCCTGTTCCAATTTTATGGAGCTTCGTAGTGCAAATTTGTGCTTAACAAAAGGCAAGAGAACGAGTTACAGGCGGTGTATGTGGCGTCCGCAAGGGAAATCGGACATAAGTCGCATGACCTACTTTTGAGTAATTGCAATTTACATGAACATTTTCAAAAAATCACGATTCCTGTTTTTGTCAAAATACTGTAGTTTAAAGCATATTTAATTGGGAAAAAAACCTGGTTTGCTTTTGTGTTGAGATGTGTACAATTTAAATTTGACATTTTAGTCTAACGTACTTCTGAAAAAAATCGTGTAGGGCCTAAACTACGTATAATTTTTAATTCTCAATGCTGAATTCACGGCTCTATTCGAAAACCGAAATATCGTATACATGTAACGGTATTTGTTTTTCAAAATTACCAAGCTTACATTATATATTTTATTATGGAATGGAAATCTCAATTTAAAATGTCTGATTTCGCTTGCTGGATGCCACATTATGCCTAAATTGCACGCAATTTTGGTTGGTGACGGGAGTCAATTTCATAAAGCTGTTAAGCACAAAAATTTGCTTAGCATGCAAATGCTTCCTTGATAAAAACTGGATTACCAACCAGATTTCCATGTGTGGAATATTGCTTTTGACTGGCATTGCGCTGTTGTTTGCTTTGCATGAAAATTACATGGACTTTTGGCTGGTAAGGCTGTTTTTACTAAGCAATACATTTTCATGCTAAGCAATATTTTGTGCTTAACAGCTCTATGAAATTGGCCCCAGCTGTTCGTGCTATACAGTAAGCAGAACCTTCTGTTCAAGTTGGCAAAATGTTCTTTTCCTCGGCTCCGTGAAATTGGTTGCCTGTAGACAACATATACAGCTCCAGTCGAACACCTTTATAACAAGGTCCTTGGGACTTTACAATTTACCTTGTTATAACAGGTACCTTGTGTTATCAGTAATGGAAAACAAAGAAGACAAAGACCCAGGACCTATTTTTTTCCTTGTTATAAGCAGGATGTTGTATTAACAGTGCTCTTATTATCAGGGTTCGACTGTACATTGACTGCAGCACTGAAAACTTTTAATATCAACCCTGACCGCGGTCCCCAATATTAACGACCTTATTCCATTAAGTGATGCACATCGTTGACGACCCGTACTGCAAGATGTGACAGAAGTGTGACTGGTGTGACGACGGTGACAGGTGTTACACTGGTGCGTCACGAGGGGTTGAAGAGTGTTCTGAATATGCACTGCGATGGAGGCCCGAGTTCTGAAAATAACCACATAACTCAAGTAAGGCAAATTTCGTTTATACCTTTGTTTCAAACTGAACTTTTGTAATTTTCAACTCTGATGTTCATTTCCATCTTGGTAATAGCGAGTGTGGTGCACACGTACACTTTGCAACGTTACTCGAACCTTTCACTTTTGGGGACGCCAGCACCCCCCCCCCCCCCCCCCCCCCCCCTAAACAACGGGAGGATTCAGTTGTGCAGGAAAAAGGCCCATTGTTTTCCTTTGTGACATCTAATGGGTGGTGCCCCGGACATTTTCTTTTACGAAATTTAAAGTGTCACCCCTTCACAATTGATACTTTGACCTGTCACCCCCGGGTGAAAAAAAAAATCACCTTTTCAAAAAAAGAATCCTGCACCCCAAAAAATAATTGACGTCCTCTTGTGAACAAAATTTAAAATTTTGCTCTCGCTGGATCCAAGACCAGGATAACGCCACAGATTTTCATCTTGCGCCTCATAGTAGGTCGTGTGTAGGCGTACCCCTGACTGCCCCTGGAATGACACTATTTTAGCCTAATGACGCCGCGTGTTTTGTCATAATGAGACTGCATTTTTTTGATTTGTTTTAATACTTGTACATGTGTTTTCGAATTGCTCCATTTTTTTCGTAGAATCTGCAACATATTGTACTCTCCTCTGTACCTAGCAAGATATGCGACCAAGCGGTACCCCCCCCCCCCCCCACTCTTGTCCCTGTACCCTATACACACTCCAGACTATTGTTACCTAACCAACCCCCCCCCCCCCCCCCCCCCGATATCTGAAAGAATTCCTGAGATTCTGAAAACACAATGACCAACACAAAAGAGGAGGGGGGGGGGGGGGGTTCCCTCTGTCCCCTCTGTCCCATATCTTGCTTCCAACGCTCACTTCCTTAAACGGTGTCCAACCAAACTAGACGCATTTATACTGTAGGGCATTCCATTTACAGCAATCGTTTTGTCACACTTGATTTTATTTTTATTTTGCAAGGATGTGGGACGTATGCGGGTTCATGAGGGGTATTAAGTTTAAAAGGCTTTTACTAAGACTACTTTTTAAAGAGACAAAAATTTGGAGATGTATCTTTAACTCCTATCAGAAACCATCATCCAAAAACAATTTTATCCCCCTCTCCCCACAAAAAAATTAAAAAATTAATAAAAATACAATAAACACGTTTATATTTAACTGTCGTTTTTCATAAATACTTTTCTATTGTTAGGTTACTCGTGGTTTTGCATGCGTGTCTTATTTGGGGCAAAATTTGAGGCTATATTGCCTGATATCGATTTTTAGCCAAGACTTTTCATTTTTACGGAAAAGTAGCCACATTTTGATCTTATATCTTTAAAAAGGCAAACATGAAAATCAACAGTTAAATATGAACGTGTTAATAAAAAGAATATAAAAATCGCTGAAATCAAGATCATCAAAACTGGTTATCGCCCCCAATTTTTAAGAAGTCCCCAAGCAATTTGTTTAGCACCAAGTTTTTCGGTCTAGAATCACGATTTGCTGCAAAAATTAAGTGGGACGGAATATTCGAATATTAGGGAGACAGATATTATTTTGTAGCCCCTCTTCCTCCTTAGCTTACCGGGCCCCCGGATACAAGTTTGTTGTCTTGTTCTTGTGAACAAAAGTTTGCGAACATTTCCGACACTTTCCAACATGTATGTCGATATATCAAAAAATCAAGTCAAAGTTAAACATAGGTTGTCTTAATTCTTTATTTTTTTTTATCCTCGACCCAATCCCAGTGTCTGGTCTCAGACCGCGGGCGCAGCACGCAAATAGACCATGATTGTGCCCTTTGTCTGTTTATATCTAAACCGCCCTATATTCAAATGTTTCCGGCGGTACGGTATGCGCAAGTATTGTGTTTTGCATAAATTTGGTTAAGGTGACATCAAAGGTCACATAATTCAAAGGCGATTTGACATGCGACGTCACTCCTAAACCAATATTTATGCTAAGATTTGAAGGTTTGCATAGGGTGATTAAAGGACACATTGCTTTGGATTTTGCGATTTGGGCTATAAAACTGAAATGGATATGGTTGGGAAGCGTTTTTAAAAGTGGAATATAGAGATTCACATAACTATCCCTTCAAATTGCGTGGTTTTTGTTTAATTTCGTGACAAATAACGGTCCGCCATTTTGTAGAACCAAATTTTTGACTCCACAAAATGGCGGACCGTGTTCACTAGTTGTATTTCCAGTCGCAGCTGGTTAAAGTACATGTACGTTCTGTTGATAAATTTTGATGTACTGTGTGGCACGGCGCGCAGCACTGGCGATATCGCGAGGTAGAGAATGGTACCTGGCGATCATCTGATAGGTTCACAAGGCCACTGGCTGCGGTGCCAGCCTAAAGACTCTTACAGCGTATTTTGCTATACCCAGCACGATATGGGGCAGAGGGGTACCCCCCTTTTTGTCCCTATACCCTATACACTCTCCAGACTATTGTTACCTAACACATCCCCCCTAGACTTCTGAAAAGAATTCCTGAGATTCCGGGAACACAATGACCAACACAAAAGAGGGGGGGGGGGGGGGGGGGGGGGGGGTTCGCTCTGCCCCATATCGTGCATCATATGTATTTTGCGCATGATTTAGACGGTGGTATTTACTACTGGAAATAAGTCTATGTTTCGCGGGTCAGATGTCGGGGGTCAGAGGCCAATCTTTTGTTTTGTAATCACTACTCACTAATTACAACACATTATACGTGTTTTTTTGAATGAACAACTCTTATAAAAGATAAGGAACATTTGCAAACAGCAACATTTCATGACATTTGAAGGCAATGTGTCCCTTTAAGGTATATAGCAATAAGATAAACCTTTGCGGTAGCACCATTTGGCAACTCTTTTTTGTGAGTTTGTATGCATGGTTCTGAAAACAACCGGGGAAACTCAACGTTTCGGACATGCTCTACCCGTTTTCAGGAGACACATTTTATGCAAAACAAGATGCGTGCGCACACCGCCTGGCACATTTTCAATGTAGATGTAAACGCATGACGTCATATGCAGAGGGCGCATCGTCTATACCAGCGCAACACATCATCACAAACTTCGATATGGCTCTTTAGTCCTTGTAACCTTTAACTTTACTTCTAAGTACTGTGCTGTTAATGTCTGCTTCCCCTGGTTTGGCTCAAAGCTAAAGTCCATGGCAGCGTATAACTGCGAGGAAAAGCGGAGGTGGGGGGAGGGGGGCACGGGAATACTTATACCCTCCACCGTGATGAGTGCGGGAGAGGGTATAGGATAATCCCAACCTCAACCAAGAACCAAACTCTAATCCAGAATATTTCCTAGTGCTTTATCCCGCCCTCTTTGTTGCGGGGTTGTCGGTATCGTACGATATTGTTTAAGAATTCGCAACATTTTAATTGAGAATAATTCTGGAGATTTTCAAATTTCAAGAAGCTCATTTCTACGAGATCAAAGTGTTTAAAGATATGTGACATGGACAGAACTATGACAGACAAATAGGCAAAGGTATATAGACACAGTGATAGTCCGACAGACAGACAGCCCGACACAGTGACAGACAAAACTGACACATTGAAGGTAAAATCACTTGTATGGGAGACAAATAATGGGAACTTCATACAGGCCTACTTAGATCAGGTCTGTTCAATTCACTAAATTTTAGGCCCGTGGACAACACCATACAGGGCCAACTCGAAGGGGCTACTCAGCTCAGAGTTGCCGAGCATAGACAAGTATTGCTTACAGCAGTGCAGGTTACCAGCGAAAATGCCATGTGCTGTATAAATTGCTTGTGACTGCATGGTTCTCGGCTGACTTGTTGCTTAGCACGAATATCTGCTAAGCGATATAACTTTTTGACTTCGTACACTCGGTTGGTCGTACAGAATGAAAGCAATCATTGTGATGTATAGAGAATGGGAGCGATATAGGTTCGTGATGTTGTCGGTGAGAAAATGGGAGCCTGGCATTGAATGCCGTCCCCCTCTTGAAATGCATGTCATGTGGTTTAACGTCCAATGTCTTTCACACGGTTCCCCTCCACACAAAATTCAGATGCCTCCTGAAAAGACAATCAGGTTAAGACTTCGTCTCTGTCTGGAATGGGCATGGGCGGCGATCCTGGGGGACGGGAGACACGTCCCCCAATATCTTGGGGGGGGGGGGGGGGGGGGGGCGGCTATGGCAGTGTTCCCCCAATAATTTCAAGCTTTTCATATACATTTTATGCTGGCCGTCCTATCCGTCCCCCAACCTTGACGAGAAATCGCCGCCGCTGGGGATGGGAACTGTGAGAGATAGAGGCGGCTTCGCCTTGCCTGAAAATTTCGATTTTGCCAATGTTTCCTTAACCAAGCTCACAACCAGGTACACACGGAACGGCATTCTGTCCATGTTGGACAGGAACAGACGCATCAAGCAGCGCCCCGAGAGATTCCAGAACTGCAAGGAAAAGTTCGACGTCGTGGTGACGGCCGAAGAGAGAGTCTACGACCAAGTATTAGAAGGTAGTGTGAAATGAATGATGTTTTCATTTTTGTTGAACATCTCTCCCCAACAATTGAAACAAGCCGTGTGTACTGTATTGGTTTTTAATGACAAGGATGTATGGGAAGAGTAAAAGTTCCTCTGAGTTTGAGTCAAGTCTGAATTGTACTTTGATTTCAACTGCAATTTCAACTGCAACTTTTTAAAATATATATATGCCTAAATGAAGCAAATAATATGGCACACGTATCCTTTTGTGTTCAAATTTAAATGCGCACAATTTCGTTGATTATGTTTTTGTGACTTTATTTGCCAAAAATGCACTCTATCAATGAATGACGATCCAATATGTTACCTCATAACATGTCACCTGGTGTGTCGCCTGATAACTTGAAACCGCATCTTATTTCCCGTACAATTTTGAATCGCCTTCAAGATTTCAACACAAGAAGCCAAGAATCAATGGACCCTGTTCACGTCATCAACATTGAAATTATGGACAACCACGAGGAGGCGACGTTGGGGGCGTTCACGATTTTTCAGCTTTGTCAAACTGTAAGTATACCCACAAGCTATCCTACCCGCCTTAAAGCGGCCCTAGATAAGTTTTAAGACAGTCTTGTTTCCTACAGTTGTTACGAGAGTAGACTGCGATGGCTCACAAAAGCCAATTATACAGTGAGTAAAAAAAACTATACACTTTTAAAATTAGCCATAGTTTGATTCTGTAGCAATATAGATAAGATATTTTAATATGTACTTTTAGAGTAACTCTTCCTGCTTCCTTTGGTGACATTTTTACTGTATTAGTTTTCATGCATGACTGCACAGGAGACAATTAAGGGGGTCAGGTGAAATCTGAGTTGCGCCAACTAGTCGGGGCTGGATAAGAAAGACAATTTAAAAGAACACAACCATTGTCTAACAAAGAGAAGAAACAAAATCTTCATTAGCTTTTAAACTTCGTGTTTATTTAAAACATTTAAATTAAATTTAAAAGGCAATTCAATTCCACGGTATCTTAGTCCTCAACATGGCCACCATCTCGTTCAATGCACAGCTGGGCTCGGCGCATCATTCCTGCAACAGCACCGCGAATCATCTCCCTGTCTTGTCTGAGAATGTCAATTTCACGAGTTATCCTTTCCTGGAGGTCATCCAGAGGGGTCAGATCAGGAGATCTTGGGGGCCACTCCACCGGTTGATTCAAGGCAATGACCAGTTGGCGCAACTCAGATTTCACCCGACCTCCTTAATTGTCTCCTGTGCAGTCATGCATGAGAACTAATACAGTAAAAATGTCACCAAAAGAAGCAGGAAGAGTTACTCTAAAAGTACATATGAAAATATCTTATCTATATTGCTGCAGAATAAAACTATGGCCAAATTTTTAAACTGTATAGTTTTTTTTACTCACTTGTAACTTGATGTTCGGGTATGTTGTTCTGTGTCATGTGTTGTTTACAGTAGGCGTAGAGTCAACAAAATGAAACCTGGGAAGGCTCAATAATGTTGTGTAATGGATGGATTGAAGTTTAATAATTTGAAGAAACTTTAATAATAAGTATCAACATTTCTGAGATGATTAAAAAAACGCTTGTCCCAGTACAAGATAATCACACTTCTGAGAGGATTAATAATAATCAAATTGTTTTTAAATTCCCTATGTAGTGTGTGTTCATAGTGTGTGGCATCTTTTCTTGAAAACAAAAAACTTGATTTTGGTGTCCCCTATTTATTAACATTAACAAAGAACACGCTGGTTTGGAACGGACGCGCAAGGTACGGCAATGCATAGAGACGCATTTTCTTTTCAGTTGTAAATTCTGAACGCGAATTTTAACAGCTTTGCCCCCTCTTCAGCATAGTCCCACAGGCATGACATTTCTGGATCGTGTTTTTCTTTGCTTATTTTTGCCTCATACAGCTGGAACAGTGCACAGACTTGGAGGATGATATAGACGAAGAATTGCTAAAGTTTGAGAGAAAATGCCACAGAGACATCCTTCACACCATCTGCTTCTATTGATGAGGAAAACCATTAGACGCAATCACGTGGTGCGTTGTATCAGACCTTTCAGTACAAGACTTTTGTCATGTTTTCTCACTGCAGCAGACAATCTGTACATTGTATATTGTAACGCCGTGTGGCGTGCTCTGATGACTCCGTGCTGAGTTTTCCCACCTTGGACTGAATGGGCATGCGCGGATATCTCCGGCTGCAAGACGGTCCGTAGAGCTAGAGAGACATTATGGGAATTAAGTTTTATGAATACCCACCATGGGTGGACCCGGGGATCGCTAGTGGAGGACATGTGCCCCTCCCATTTTGAAATAAAAAAAAATCATAATTCACGGTTCGCACAGTTATGGAAAATCCTGGAGTTTAAAGTATCATGAAAAGTCAAGAAATTTTGTTATTTTACAAGCAGTCATGGACAATTTATATTTAAAGAAAAAAAGCCATTAAAAAGTCATGGAATCTTACATAACTAATACACAGGGTCAGTGCATTGTAAATAAACTAAGGGTTCCAAAATAGCGTCAGAATTTGTCATGGAAACCCCCCTTTTCCCCAAAGTCACGGAAAAGTCATGGAATGTAAGATTTCTGTAGTAACCCTGAAAATTGACGACCTCCCAAAAAAAATACCGGTGCTACCTCTTCTTCCTACTACTCTGGATTTGCTCCGAGACCAATCTTGATAACGGCTGAAATACTTATTTTCCCATAAGTAATTCGGTGCACGATTTTCTCAATGTAATCCCAAATCATCCCCACCGCTTTGGGCTTAGTGTCCACTGATTTGGTTCCATCGACACCTTCTTTAATTTTGTAATAACGGATGGAGCCAGACTTGCAGAAAAATTGGCGCACTGTTCCAGTATTCGAAATCAGGTGATCTTGTAATAAGCCAGTTCGGTATTTCAACTGCGCATGTGCACAATGACATTTTATCCCGAATGACCCGCGTGACCTAACGCGCGCGTGTGAACGCAAAAGGTGGTCGCACAACGCGCACGTGTTAAATTCAATCAGAATGGGCGTTCGCGTAACATGGCGTGACATTGCGTCAGCAATTTTATCCCGAATAACCTTTGACCTTTGAGATACCGAGCTGGCTTATTTTTGCAAGTGCAAGAGGGTTTTGCACATTCCCCTTGGTCCGTCTTCACTGCAAAAAAACACGGTGTTAAATTAACACCATGTGGTATCTACATGTATATTGAACCGTTCGTCCAATATGGATGCTGCATAGGCCTAATGTTAATTCAACACCAGATTTTTTTTTTATTATTCTTGATTTCACGAGTAGGGCCTACTGGATTCACACTTTGGTTTGGGCCAGTGAACCATCAATTAATGTTCAGATAAAATTTAAAAAGGACAAAAATGATACAAATGATACAAAGAGATTAAATTTGGGAGATTTCAGGGCAATGTATGCCTTTAAAGGTAGTGTACAGGATTGGTAATCCTCCAATTTTGTTTTACTGAATTATTACGAAATACCTTACTAGACTGTAAGTTAATAGTAGTCTCAATCATGCTGTGAAATGATGGCACCAGGTGTGCTGTCGTTGTCAAGAAAAGTTGAAATTTGTATCGTTTTCCAACGATTTCCAGCTGGAAATCGTTGGAAAACTGCCCTGTAGCCTTTAGTCAAGGCGCGTTTGGCTACCCGGACGAGTGGCGGGCCCTGGACATGCCACGCGTCCAGCTCAGGTAGCCACGCGCGCCTTGACTAAAGGCTATCATCCGCCCGCCGGTTGAAAACGAGCGCCGTTTTTCTCTCGTTTTTTCGCCATCCAACAACGCAAAACTTTGAACAGGTCAGTGGAACGATATTTCCTATAAAATACTAACCCCAAAATCCGCCAATTTCGGAAAATTGCAACAATGATCAATCATGTACACCACCTTTAAAGGAACAGCTTTAAGCCTGGTTCATAGGCCTACTTCATGCCAATGCG